>PVJI01011264.1:0-56821 GCA_004026765.1 Micronycteris hirsuta
TGGACAGACACCTGAGGTGCATCCTGATGGGAAGAAATTGAAAGACTGAGAGAGACTCCAGGGTCAGAGAAGTTTTAGTTTACTTGAAACCCCATAAGTTAAAAAGAAAATTGAAAAGAGGAAATATTTCCAGACCTAGCAGTACTGGGACGTCAAGGCCATGGCCAAAAATGGGGTTCACTTGCTTTCATGAGCAAACAGTCCCATACATTTCCTGGCTTTGCTGAGCTCAAAGCAGAGACGGGGTGCCCTGTGCGGCCTGCTCACTCAGAGACCACTGCAGTGGCTGCCTCCCAGCAGGGGAGCCCTGACAATGGGAACAGTGTGACGTAGACTTGAATTAATAAAAGACTAATTGGCAATAGCAAGTTCAGCGAGAGTGAAAATACTTCTAGGATGCTAATGGCAAGCTCTCTTCAAAGTCATGGACTTACGTACAAAATCATTCATCGTTCATTTATTGAGCGGCTGCTACGTGCCAGACGAAACATTAAAGGCTGAGACAAGGAGATGCAGGAAACATTTTGTAAAAGGAAAAAACAAAAAACAAAACTCTGAAGCTACTCAGCAAGTGTGCCCCTCGGACCTTTATTATGAAGGTCTTACATTTTTCTCAGAGTGCCCGACGGACTGCATGGTGAAGGGGAAACGGAAGCAGGTGCCGCCAACATGACACCGTGACCACTCGCCAAGCGCGCAAGCGCCGGCCTGCGGCTCACTGCTTCAGTCGGAGTGGAGCAGATATGCTGCAGGCACTCAAGAAATGTCTCATTTGCTGAAAAACAACAGTTTATTTCTAGCCTGCAGTGCCCGTCTCTAAAGGCTTGGCTGGGGCTTTCTGGGGTCCCAGGCTGACAATGGAGCACGTGGCAGAAAGAAAAAAGATCCCTGAAAGGGTTCGCATTTGGCAGAGAAACATTCCAGACCAGCATTAGCATACATCACTTCCAATCACAACTGAGCTGATCAGTGGCCCCACCCAAACATAAGGAAGCCAGGAAATATAGCTCCCAAGCCCCCGGCATGCAGAGAGCCAGACCCCTTGGTGGAAGGCACCAGGGACTATCACAGACGGGTGGCAGAGCTGGCTGGCCCTGTTTTAACTGACCATAATCTCGAAGATTAAGCTCGTGCAACAGCCTTCATCAGACAGTCTAACCTGCTTATTGTCAACAGATAAACTGAAATCGTTGCTGAATTCTGCTCCAGCAGCAACGGTGTGCTATCCAGAGATGAAGTGATAAAGCAGGGGGATGGATTTAATAACACGAGAAATTGAGCTTAACGGGATTAAACAGGAACACCCCTGAGCTACTCCTTACCTACTGCTGTCGGGAGGCCCTGTAATGGGGTTACGCTGGAAGAGTTACGGGGTTTCACAAATGGCGCCATCCATTCTCAGCGCCGCTCTGACCAAGAACAGACAAAACGGATTTAATAGACCTCCTACCATCTCTCCCAACCAAAATCACAGCCTGCAAAAGGCCAGCTTCCCCTCCAAATAGTTTCCTGACCAACCTCGGAAGAAAACAAACAAAATAAGGAAGAGCAAGAAAAATCAAAGAACCATTTAGCAGGTTGTTAGTGCTGATGATGGACACGTGAGAAGGGAGATGGTATGTAAGATTTGGTTAAAGGCAAACGATTAATGCAGGATAAACATTTTATATTAATAAATATTTCTTCCTAGCACCATTATCTCAATTTGAGTTAAAAGCTCCCAATGTGGAGTCTAACTTCGAATGTCAGGATGTTTCTTTATATAAATTACGCACAAATCTCCTAAATTCAATGTACAAAACTGTACATTAAATGTATAATATTTAGAAGATTAGATGAGATTTTCTATCTCTACTGCCACATTTTTAAAAAAAGTATGGATCAAATCATATCCTCCTATTCTTGTTAAAACTCTTATCTATGAGATAGCTGACCCAGATCAAGATACTCTGGTCATTCTTTAACAAATTATCATTCATATAACTTATAACACATTCTGTGTTTCTACAACTTCTTTAGACCACAAACATATCTGCAAGATTTTATGTAGTAATGATAAAATGTATTTCAGTGGTAGCATTACTGAAGGAGAAGGAGTAAAGACAGAGAAGCTAAGAAGTGCCAGCATTTTGCCAAGCCTACCAAGAGGAACTGAAATCTGTCATGTGAATCCCGTCGGCATTGAGGAAGGTGGGGACTCAGTGTGAGGACTGTGACTCAGCCTTCCAGATCGATCAGACTGTGTGGGTCAAGAGTAACACGTACAGCAGGGGGGACCGAGTCACACTGGCGACTGAGCTCTGGCTTCACGGAGAAAAGCAGCACAGACTGATCTCAGAATGAATTGTCCCTCCTTGACCTCCTGGGTCAAACATCTTCATAAAATCATTGATAATTTCTGACTGCCCTGGCAAAGCCGGGCATGGAATAACCCTTGAAGTACCCGCCTGTTTTTGCTTTGTTATACATTTCACTTTGGTTTGCACCTCCCACGACACCCTGTGCGGTCCCTGTCATCTTTAGTTTACAGATGGAAACTCTGAGTGTTAGGGAAGCTGCATGGCTTGTTCAAGGTCCAATACCTCATGAGTGGTGGGCCCCAGGAAGACCCCCCTTCACTTCCCACTCCCCCAGGCTTCCGCTCTGCAGGAGAACCAGTCTATTGCAGTAACAGAGGCAGCTCATAATAACGGTTGATAGTGCAAGCCCTAGGCAGGTAAACCTGGATATGAACGCAGTTTCAAGTTTTTGAGGTGCAATTTGAGTTACAGCTTCAACCTAGCTGTAAAGTGGAGATAAGCTTCCTATCATATAGTTTTTATGAAGTATAAATAAGAGGATATATACATAATCCTTAGGCCAGGCCTGGTATGCCATAAGCACTCAATAAATGTTGGCTATCTTCATCATCACCTAGATTCTACACCCTATAAGGGTGAGAGGCATTTAGCTATAACAAAGGTTACACCCAACCTCTTAACCAGGTCCACATATATTTCCCTGGAGTCTTAATGGATAGTTAAGTGCAAAGGCAAAAGGACTGATGAAGAGCCCTTCTCTTTCCATTGCGAGGTCAAGATACGGAGCCTCTAGCATGATCGTGACACATAACATGTGATATCGCAGTGTGTCAAAGACACCAGTCGAAGCCCTTTTCATGTATTCATTCATTTAATCCTCACTCACAGTCACCCTGTGTGATAGATGCCACTAATATATCCATTTCACAAATAAGAAGATCGAGGCCAAGAGAGCTTAAATAACTTGCCAAATCCATACATCTAGGAAGGGGCAGAGCCAAGATTTAAACACAGAAAGTCTAACCTTGAAGGCTGCACTCTACCCACTCATCTACACTGTCTCTGTGTTGTATTTATCAGGTGTGCGGTCGCATTTGAGGGAATAACAATACAGGACGTGTTATGTGCATAAAATGAAAGTCTGCTGTCCCCCAAGTCACTGATGCGCGTTGACGGGAAGTATGGCAAGTGTAAGGGGTGAGAACCGTCAAGAACGTGAGGTCTGAGCAATGATCGAGAATTCAACAGAACAGAGCCCCCAACAATGACACCGTGAAAGCATGCCAAGGACACAACTTGACAGGAAATCAAAAGGGAGGGAGCCCACCTTGGAAGCAAAGTAAATAGACCAGTCGTGACACTAATAGGCAGGATGCACCCCCACCTGAACAGACTTAGGGGAATCAGCTACAGCGCTCACGAATGACTGCGCTGTGCTCACAGGTCTCATCAGCATTCACTCTCAGGGTCACCTCGCACAATGAAGAACAACTGCAGTCCTGGCCGGGTGGCTCAGTTGGTTGGAGCATCGTCTTGTACACCAACAGGTTGCTGGTTTGATTTCTAGTCAGGGCACATAACTAGGTTGTGGGTTCAATCCCCAGGGGAGGCACATATGGGATGCAACCAATTTGATGTTTCTCTTTCACACTGATGTTTCTCTCTCTCTCTCCCCCTCTCTCTCCACCCCCCTTCCTCTCTCTCTAAAATCAATAAACGTATCAAAAACATATTTATGTAAAAATAAACAAATACACACATACATACAAATTGCATACGGGCCCACATTAGTGAAGAGGCTGAAAACCAATGCCTAACTTGGCCTTTCACTCCTTACTTGGCTTTGGCACATTTAGAATCTTTTCTATATGTGTTCCAGTAGGTAAGTAAGGATGAGCTCAATGCCAGTATTTTCAGGGCAGACTCAGGTCAGAAGGAAAGGACAAGAAAATACCATGATCGTGACTTTGGGTCATGTCAGATGGGAGTTTACAGGGCTGGGGACGAGAACACTTCAGGAACCACCCCCTCGGGCGCTGAGTCTGCTGGTGCTGACCTGCTAGTATTCGACATCGAGGATGTTTATCACTCAAGGAACCAAGACAGAAAGAAATGGACACCCCTCAGGTTCATCCTCCACACCCAGGAGTGCTCCCAAGGACTCACACTCTTTATCACACTCTCCAGTTCCAGCCCACCTTGCAAACATGGCAGAAAGTCCTTCGCTGTAAACTTCAAATCCTAAAACAGCTCTTACCGTGAAACAGATGGAAAAATGCATTTTTGGCAAGATCCTAACCCACTCAACTGTAATGCCTTTTCTCCAAATCGAATATTAGAGTTTCAAGCTGTGCCTTTAATGCTGGCAAATATGCAACTTCCTGGTTCAAGATATTTAATAACTCTAATAGTTATTGAGTGAGATGGGGGCAATCGAGACTAATATCTGAATATAATTTCCCTTGAAATAATCTTGGAAGTGAAAGCCCAAGAGAAGACACATTCATAATGAGGCAAAATGGATTTCTGCTGAACACAAAAACAGCACGGGCCACATGATTAAACCTCAAAGGGCAGACACGCTGCCTCTTCTGATCTATTGGTTTGTCCTTTCAATTCTCCCTTTTCAAAGGCTCTCCACAGTGGGATGAAGGGGTGGATGCAGAGGCACAATGAAGAATGGAAGGGAGAAATGGAGTGGAGCATGATGCCCCCGGTCACAAAAACCTTCCCGAGGCCCTTTCTAATAGCAGGGCTCTTAGTTCAGGAGTTAATAAAAACTTCTCAGCCCTGCAGCGGAACATTGTCAGGCGTTTTTATAAAGTGTGGAAATGCCAAAGAGGGTTCAGATTTCATCACCAACTCCGTCCCTCTTAGAAGGAGTGAGCCTTTTGCACTCTTGAGCATTTGACAGCTTCTAGCTCCTCTGACCACATGGAAGTGAGTGGCTCCAAGCAACCTGGCACACGAATTGAGGCTCGGAACCAGCGCAGAAATGCACCAGACTCTTTAAGTATTATTAAATGGCATAAACCTCCCTGGAGGATAAGTACAGAGAAGTAGCAAAGCCTACAAACATTCCAGACACAGAATGAACTATGTGAGTGTATCACTTATACTGAAAATCAAATGGTACCCTAGTTTGGGGTCAAACAGGCACATATAAAAAAAGAAAATACACTCTTTGAGCAGCAACTCCATGTCTCTGTATTCCTCAAGACATCTCCAAGTTTGGACAGTGGAAAAGATCAAGTGTCTCCTTAGCTATCTTAAGTCCTACCGCAAATATGGAAATAGCAGTAATTACCCAAACCCTTTGCTCTTTTTTTGCCTCCCAGTTTAAAAAAAAAAAAAAGAACTAAATAGCTTTGGCTTTCAGTTCATAAAAGTAGAATTATTTGTTTTATTATTACTCTCCTTAGGTATTTATAGAATCTGCATTTCTTCTGTTTCATCTTTTTCAAAAAGTCATCTCCCTCCTCATTCCCGGAGCAGTGCAGAGAAGAACTCACTGTGTGTGATGCGCCTAGAGAGGGGAGAATGCAGGAGCCTGTCCCCCACCCCCCCCAGGTGTGAAGCTAGTACACCTGGTCCATCTTAGGAGATCATTATTATTTGTGTTACTGGTCCAGCTTCCGCAGACAGGTAGGGTGCTGCTCTAACTGTTCCCTTTTCAGAAATTAGCTTACCAATTCGCTTAAGAAGTTGGGGGTTGAGTCTATTATGAAATGGAAAAAAACAAATTGGTCTAATTTCTTCTTCCTTTTATATGGGTTAAAAACAAATTCTCTAATGACATGGTACATTGATTCTTTCTTTCCTCTTAAACACCTTCAAATTCATAGATTCAATATCATCTATTTATTGAGATCCTACTATGTACATCGGTCACTGAAATTCACACCACGGACATGGATAGGAGAAGAGATGAGGATCGAGGTCTAAAGAAGCTTATTGCTTCTTTATACCAGCTATTGTCTAATGCCTCTACAGTATCACTTATCACATTGAAAATAAAAAGTATTGTGGTAGAACAGAGAGAGACCGAATGAACGCCACAAGAAAGAGGAAAAAGTTCGGACAGAAGATTGAGGGCAAAAGATCTTGAAATGTGACTCTACTGCCCTTCCTGTTTCCGTGGCGAGCCCCTTCTTCTGGGCCTGTATATGCCGATATGACCTCACGGTGTCCCCGAAGTCCTCCTTTCTTCTCATCCCACCGACCATCCTGAGAAAATCACGTTGACTCCCGTGATTTCAACTCCCATTGCCAAATCTACACACCCGCCCTAGACCAGTCTCTCCGGAACATCAGATTCCCTCTCACACGGGCCTTTTCCCCCTGATGATTCACAGGCACCTTGCATGCAATGCAGCTGACATTTAAGTCCCCATTTTCTCTGTCCAGTGTAGCTCATCATCCTCTCCGCCTGATCTGAGGTGTCAGCTTCACTAACCAAGCAAATCTGAAACACAAAAGTCAACCGTGCTTCCTCCTTTCTTCCCACTCGATCACATCCATATAATCAAGTCCTCTTAGTTTTAAATTCTAAAGATTTCCTCCAGCCCCTCCATCTCCCAGCTCGGCCCGCGACCATTTTTTTCACCTACACTGGCACAAGAGTCTGTTGACCGACCCCCTGTGCAGTCATTTGAATAATCTAATTGAAAGACAAATATGAAAATTAACTCCCTTATCTAAAACCTCTCAGTGGCTAACCATGCTGCCCATAAAACAGCAATAAGTCCTCCATTTTCCGCACAGGCTCACTGCATTAGCTATCTTGAATTTTATTGCAAACATGGAAATATCATAATTACCCAAATAATTTGCTCTCACTTTGCCTCCCACCCTCCCCAAAAAAGTACTAAATACCATTGGCTTTCAGTTCATAAAAGTAGAATTGTTTATTATTTTCATGGATATTTATAGAATCTGCATTGCTTCCCCTGAATCTTTCAAAAAATCATCCCTTTCTTTCTTAGTATCTAGGTGCAGAGCTTTCCCATGAAGGGTCTCTCCCTTGCTGCATAATTTTCTCACAAGAACTTTCCAGGCATAGTCTCCAACTCCAGTCTTCCGATGTGTCTATTTTACAAACTTAATTTGACTTAAGGCTTTGCTTCCACAGGTAGCTGTACCTGTAATCACACTCGAAGTCTCCCTTGCTGCTTCCTCCACGGCCAGACATCAGTTTTAGCCAGTCCATGCCAGTTCCGGCTTCTGAAAACCAACGCAGACAACACTACCAGCCACTACTGTGCAGCAAACACATCCAGACCCTCTGTTCCTGGGTTCAGGCCTACCAGAACAACAGCCCTGCTCTCGCCGACATCTACATCTACCCATTGCTCCCGCTGGATGCAGAGAAGACTGAAACTTTCAACAACGGGCCCCCAAACTCTTTATATTCCCACACCACCAGACCCCACTGTAAGACGGTAGCAACCCTCTCTACCCTATTCCTTATATAATATAATAGTTGCCCCCAGTGTCAGGCAAGGAGAAGCTTTAAACTCAACATCCAATGAGCGCTGTCTGATTGACCCCAAGGGCCCTCCCGCAAAGTGGTGAAATGTACTAGAGACCCAGAGATGCTGCCCTCTTTTCTCCATTAGGTGTGAATTCACTGAGTTCCAGCCTGTGGTTCCACCACAGGGAAAGAGAAGTAAGACAGAGACGGAAATAGAGCAGCTGCCCTCCTCCTTCGTGACCAGGTGGCTGACTGCAGAAATCACCTGGCGCCCCATCAGTGCCCTGCCAGGACAGCAGTGTCATCCGTGGAGGTCAGGCCCATGGCCTCCCACCAGGCCCAGGTCGGGCTGAGTAGACAGGAACTAGAATGGAGTGGCCCAGCTGTGTGGCCTTAGTGCCGAGAACTCCAGAAGCACCAGGACAGCAGCCTTGAAGGGGTGAGTGGTGAGCTGGGCTACAGGGATGAGAAGGAGCTCGGCTACCCAGGCACAGAGACTGCCCAGAGGCTGCCTCTGAGCCAACGCATCATCCCAGTTATCGCTGTGGCTCATTTCTGACATTGAAAATGGCCTGTAGAAATAGCTGAGAGTCCTGCGTCAGGAGTATTGTTCAGCATTATGCCACCACGCACGACACGATTTCCCAAGCCCAGAACTAACGTGGAGGCCAGGGCTCGCTGCATCTCCCCTTCTAACCTAAGCACCCCTTAGGTAAGAGCACCTGGACCTCTCTGGGCCACTGGACACCCCGACTCGGGTAGCATACCCCATGTCCTGCCATGCACCGACTTTCATTAGTAACTCTTCTGGGCCCCCCAACTACCCGCCCCTGATTTCTACCTGACCTGGCATCTCTATTACGGGATGCACTGCTTGAAACTCCTCTAATCGACAATTTACTCAGACTCGTTGCCATGAAGAGCATGTGTGAATACACACAGATCACCTGGGGTCTCACAGCCCCTTAGCACTGCCGCTCGCTGGATGTGTCATCTTGGGAAAATACTTAACCTTTCTTGCTCAGTTTCCTCATATAAAGAATGAGGATGATCCTGCTGTCCACCCTCGGGAGCTGGGTGGGGGATTAAATGCGTTACTACATGTAAAGTAGTTAGAACTGAGTCTGGTAGGCATAGTAAAAATAAACATTAACTATGATTATCATTGCGGCACCACAGAACCTGTATCCAGCTCGCTGTGTTCCTCCGCCCAGAACCCCCTAGCATCAGGTTTTTCTATAGGTTTGCCTATGTTCTCCACGCCGTTCTAAGTTTTGGGGGTAAAGCAGCAAACACATCAAAGACTTCGCAGTGTTTATATTTCAGGGGGAAGAGACGAATAAAGAAAGTAAACGAATACATAATATAATATCAGGTGGTACCAAAAGGCACCAAGGAAATAAAATACAGTTACACAAAAGAGACTGATGGAGAAGAAGATGCAAATTTTCCTGACAGATGGAGGGGGGGGGCGAGACAGCCCACTGAAGAAGTGAATTTTAAGTTGAGACTTGAATGGTAAAAGCTAGACATAATGAAAAGATTGAAAACAGGGATTCTAGGCCTTGGCACTGCTGACATTTTGGACCAGATCATCCTTCGTGGGGAGGGGCCATCCTGTGTACTCTAGGATGTTTAGTGACGCCGCTGACCTCTACCCACCAGGTGCCCGTAGCATCCGTGAAGTTGTGACACACTCGTCCTCGCTGAATAATACTGAAATGACAACTCTGTCACCATCCTAGTCTCACTTCTTGACCCCACCTATCACTCGTATTCCTAGATGGTCAACTCACTTTTGGTTTTCTATACAAGGAAGCCATTTCCCATGGCTATATCCTGGCTAATGTTGACCTCTTGACCTTTGTGGAAGATCATCTTCCACGGAAGTCCACCTCATTCTTTAACACTCAACTCAAAGTGTCTCATTTTCTAATTTCAAGTGGATATCTCTATCACTATACTATACACACCTACATTGTATACAATAACATTTCAATTATCTGTCTACTAATCTGTCTCCCCCTACTCATCTCTGAGATTCTTCGGGTCAGGGAATGGATCTTGTTTGTTGGTGTTTGGTGCTTAAAACACACCCTAGGTGCTTAATAAACGTTTGTTAAATTAACTGCTGTGCCCTGGAGGACATTACAATCACTCAGGCCAACAAGATATATGTATAGAGACATAATTTTCATATAATACTAAAAATGATATGTGACATAAGAGAAATAACAGTGTTCTTAAAGTTCAGGTTCAAGAAAAATCACTTTCCACTGAGCACCTTACTCATTTGCACAGAACAACGTCAATACTGGGTGCTGTTAACCTGTGACACTCCCGCCCCCAGTGCAGCTCTGCAGCCACAGGCCACGGTCATAATTTCACTAGTGATCAGTCAGTGAAGGCCTCACAGACCAGATGAGAGGAGCTTTGTGGTTCATACTGACCATCACTCCTACGGGAGAACCGACCTGCAGATGTATCAGGCACATTATTTCAATACAAAGAGCCCCGAGAATGCAGGGGACCCAAGCTGTGACTCTGACGGAGGCCAGCACCACAAGGTACCTCCCGATGTCCTTCACGCCCAGTCTGGACTATCGCTTCTACTAAGCTGCATCCCTGTACATGCGTGTCCAAGGGCCTCTCCCCACAGCTGGGATGATGTCAGAGAGTGCGCACGGAATTATCAGTCGTCCACAACCAGCGTCCGTGCCCACACCTAACCAGCTGACCCTTATTTCAAAGCTCCTTCTTGGCTTCACCCATAGTTGCCTGTCAGACCGTCAGTGACATTGTCTCAAAGCATAACAAGCCACAAGGAAATCATTTATCCCTTTGGTTACAAAGATGAGATACTGGGGAACATTTTAAGAAGATGGGCAGGACAGTGAGCTAGGGATTCTCGAGACAAAATTGAAAAAATGCACCCAAATCAAAAGCGAACAGGCAACTCGAAGATTGGGAACTGCTCTGGAGTTGGGCCAATGTGTTCATCATGTGGTTCCAGAAAAGAATATTTCCCTGGGGTTTAAAGTTCAACAAGCATAAACTAACACTCGGGAGTCCAGGAATGTGTCATCAACCACACAAGTGCATTCCTCGAGCGACCCAGCTGGAACATTCGGCTGAAGCTTTGTGCATTTGCACAGTTCACTAAATTAGTTCCTACAGCGCTGTTTTTTGGGTTTTTTTTTTTTGCATATATTCCCACCTTCCTACCCCTACTCCCACCAGATTCCTACTCTAAATATGAATCAAAACTCAGGAAAAACTCAGCACAAGTGCATTACACAAAAGTCATGCACAGATCACTTTTATGTCCATGTTCACTGATAGCTAATAACACATTGATAGAAATAACACTCAACTTGCAAATAACTGTTTCCCCCTCAAATGCCCTAAACCACATAGCAAAATTATTATCAAATAAAACTTGTCAAAAAAAAAAAAAACAACAACAACTCCCAGCTGCACGGAAGTGAAACTTTCCATTTGACAAGTGGCAATCCTACTTGAAGCTCCTCCTCTGACAAGAAGCACAGACAGGTCAAGTGCTTCCAGTCGGGGTCAATGTCATGATCAAAGGCTGAAACAAGACTGGGATACTTAGGCTCCAGCTTAACCCAGAACCCAGCGCCCTGAGCCCTGCCTAATATAGCTATCAAGTCCAGCCCACGTGTAAACACCTACTCACAGACGTCGCACCAGAGAACACTCCGTGTTCCCAGACCCACATCTCTGTACCCACACAGGCAATTCAAGAAGTTCAGACTCCAAGGGCTCCCAAAGATCATGGAGCCCAGCCTCCTCACTTAGCAAAGCCTCAGTTCTCTACAGCCCATTCCGACTCCCACGACTGACTAGGTGAGTCCCAACTCACTGGGGGGCGAACTGTGGGCTCCAGCATCTGACCAGGTCTATTTCCAGACCCCTAGCCTATCAGTGCCTGCACCCTAGGCTCAACAAACCCCCTGCTTTTTCTAGAATACACCATGCTTCTCCAAACCTCCATGACTGCGCTGTGACCTCGGTAAGGCACACAGCCATTCCTTGAACAATGACCTGTTCAAATGTCACCACCATGGTCGGCATCCTTGGACCCTTTCAGAGAGCATTATTGCCCCTTCCGCCATCATTCCATGGCACTGCGTACTTGCCTCTGGCACAGTGCATTTCTCGTCACAGGCAAATCTATGTTGTTGGCATGGCTGTCTTCCTCCACTGGGAGGGGAGTTCCTAAGGCAGGGACTATATTTCATTCCTTTCTGCCATCTTGGCATGTAGGCTGCACCCTGTGATCTCTTTATAAAGTCAGAGGAAACAAGATAGAGAGAAATGGGAGAAAAGGTAGACGGTGCTCAAGTCAGAGAATGTCAGAGAGTTGCCCAAGATCACTCAAATGGACACACAGCTTCCGCACCAGGGGCCCCAGGCACACTCTGTCCTACAGACCAGGTGACATAAAGTCACTTCACCACTTATACAACCTCCCACATCCACCGGTTTCCCTCCAATCTCTCTCCAGAGTCTCTTGTTCGGAACACAGCTCCCCATCCCCAGCCCTGCCACAGCTCTGGCGGGACACCTGCAAGTGAAGATGGATGAGAGAAGGCTGAGCCTTCCAGGAGTGGAAGAAAAAGCTGATGAGGGCACTGAGGTAAGCAGTTCGGTAACAAAGGTCTTCCATGCAAGACTGGCAGGCAAATGCTCAGCAGGAAGAGGTATGCTTCCTTCTCCCGGCAGTTGCTTCTGGAACCACCACCAAAACCCCAACCACTTAATCTCCTAGCACTCCAACCCCTAGGACAGTGTTTCTGGGTGCTGTGGGTCTTCCCGGCTGTCTCTACAATGTTTGGGAGAGCCTGTGACTGAGTTCCGCCTCTCCTACTTACAAGGAAAGCTGGCCAGAAAAACTAGCCAAGAGATTAGCCAGCTGGAAGCAGGTCTGGGGATCGGGCGCCGACAGACCTCCATGCACTGTGCAAGGGCCTCCTCTGGCCAGGAATCGGGCTTTCCAGCCCACAGCCAGCCTCCTGTGAAAATGTCTTAGCAATTTGCCCTCCCCAGGGACCTTGCCCAGAGAAAGCAACCCCTCCCGAGCTGCTGCCAATTTGCACCTCATTAGCAACAGCCTCTCCCAAGTGACAGTCCCTCGGAGATCCCAGATTGAGCACTTCGTTGGTGCTAAATGAACTCTGGGTGTTTGGGGAGATGGGCATCTGAGCTGTGAGGAGAATGACAAGTCTCAGGGCTTCCCAGAAAACCTGGAGAGCACAGGCTACAGGCAGAAGACAGAGAAGAACATTGTGTCTGGCATAAACCAGTGGTTCAAGGTCAGGAGGTGCTGAAAATCAGAGGGATATTTTGAAACTTTCATTGATGGTCACAAGGCAAATGGTGAGCTGAATGAAGGCGACCAGATTGTGGCAGAAGGCCAGAAGGAAGTCACTACAGGTCTCTCCTCTACTCAGATGCTTGAAAAACGAAGTAAAATTACCCATGTCAGAGAGAGCTGGGACAGAGGAAATGCCTACAAAACTCTTAGAAGTCCTTTAGAAGTAAAGATGAATTAAGAACATTAATGTCTGTTCAACAATTCTAAAGAAATACTCTGACTTGTCTAATTTCCTATTGTTCCTACTGAGGAAGAACAGAGTGAGCAACTTGCAATTCGCCGTGCTGAGTTAGACACATGCCTTTATCCCAACTCCCTGCAGACACTCCCACTAAAATGAAAAGCAAAGGGAATAAAAGACATATGTTCACAAGAAAAAAGCAAAAGGGCAGGTGACAGCACAGGGAATGACAAGATTTTTGGAAGCTGGAGAGAGAACTGAGTAGAGGTACATGAATGTAGGAGGCAGGGCAGAGAAGACTGGGAATGAAGCACGTGGGGGGGTCGGGGGGAGGCGGGGGAAGGCAGAGGGGGAGGAGCAATCGAGAGGTGACTTCACACCACAGAACTCCAGAGCGGAACTCCGGAGAAAAGGGTGCCACGGAAGGTGGGGTGGGGGAAGGGGCTGAAAAGAGGAAGCAGCCCTTACGGAGACTAGTTGGACCCCCATCCTGAGGAGCCTGGCGGTTACTCCTGACCCACTGGAGAGTGAGTTTCTCAAGAAGCTAAACTGGAGAGGAATTAGAAAACACCAACCACAACTGGGCTTGAGGACGAGATCTTCTAGTGGAAGCAGAGACCTGCTGTGAACGCCTACACACCGAATAATAAAGATTCCAGCCACAGAGAGATAACAGTTAGATGTAAACCTCTTCAGAGGAAAGCAGAGCATTCTTCTTGAAGGACTGAACAGAAAATATTAATGTTTAGGGTTTTCCCAATAAAATAAAGCAGGTCCCTAACTAATCACTCCTTAGTGAAGCTTAATGTCCTAACAAGTCACAGGCATGCGCACACATGGGACTTCCGTTCAGCCTTTATGGCCTCTCTTAAATGTGACTGGATGATCAATCTCCAACATGAAAAGAAGATACTGAAATAAGGAGGAAAAAATGTTGAGGAAACAAAGTTAACACAGGGTGAATAAATCCAAAAATTATCATTAATATCCTCAGAGAAATAAAAGGCATTAAAACCATGAAATAAGAATGGAATGCTACAAAAAAGAGCACTAGAAAACTAGAAAGACCTCTTAGGAATTAAAAGTTGATCACAAAAGTTAAAAATCCTATAAAAGGATGGAAAATAAATAAGAAAATAATCCCCACCCCAAAGCAGATAAAAAGAAAACTTTAATGGAAAATAAAATTAAAGAAATATTCCAGTAGCTACAATAGTTACACAATATAAAATTTTTTTAAAGCAGCAGGTAAAATGAAAGGGAAGAAGATATTCTCCTCTCACCCCCAAAATTATAAGAGCAGAAAATTTCTTAGAACTGAACGTTTTCAGATTGAAGACATCTGAAAAGTTTCCAACGTTATGCATATATGTGCCATGCTAAGGCATATCAGTTTTGAAATTTGTAAACAGTACATGTAAAAAGAAAATTTTTCTAAACCAAAGAGAAAGAAAAAAACATAAAGTTGTTGAGAATCAGCATGGAAATGGCCTTGTCAACTGCAACTTTGAAAGCAGACAAGCAACAGGATAATGACTTCACCATTCTAAGTGGAAATCATTTCCAATCTAGAACTCCATACCCTGGAAAACTCTTAACCCTGTGTGAAAATAGATAAAAAGATATTTTCAGACATGAAAGAACTCAGAATATCTCCCTTCTATTCACCTTTTCTGAGAAAGCTACTGCAGGATGTTCCCCACATCCTAGAAAACTTTTTCAACTCGGTCATCTAAAAATACGATGAAAGTTCCTAGAAAAAAAAAAAAACAACCATCCAAAAATGTGGTACTGTTATTCTTGAAATGTTTGTGTGCACCACTGAACTATGCATAAACCAAAAAAGAACTAAAGGAAATCTTAAAAATATGAGATTCAACTGAAATCTATACTACAAACCAGTGCAGAGGGGCGAGACAGAAGGGGATAAACGATGATGGAAGGAGACTTGACAGTACAATATACAGATAATGTACCACAGAATTGCACACTTGAGCCCTGGCTGGTATAGCTCAGTGGATTGAGTACGGGCCTGTGAACCAAAGAGTTGTCAGTTCGATTCCCAGTCAGAGCACATGCCAGGGTTGCAGACCAGGTCCCCAGTAAGGGACATGCAAAACATCAACCACACGTTGATGTTCATCTCCCTCTCTCCTTCCCTTCCCCTGTCTCTAAAAATAAATAAATAAAATCTTTTTTAAAATTTTAAAGAAGAATTGTACACAGGAAACTTAAATAATTGTATTAACCAATGTTACACCAGTATGTTTAATAAAAAAGAAGAGGTAAGATGATGGGGAAAAGAGGAGGGCTGTCTATAAAGGAAAAATAACAAAGCTGACACATGATTTCATATGTTTAAATGTAATAGAAGATTTATGGCTCTGTTTAGAAGTTTGTAGAAGAATTAGAAATAAGCTCATATAAAAATAATTTTTAAAATGAGATCAATAGACTGGAAATATTGAGGGGACCACCTTATAAAGTGTATGATTATCTAACCACTGTCCTATATACCTGAAACTAATATAAAATAATACTGAATGTAAACTGTAATTGAAAAATAACATTTTAAAAAATAACAATAATAATAAAAGGAGACCAATAATATAAGAAAGGAAATGTCTCCAATAACACACTGGGGCTCAGTCATACATAAAATCTAAAATATCAACATTATTAGCATTTATGAACAATTTAAATAAAATTGTGAAACAAATGTATTGGAAAGATAAAAGAAGGAGCATGGTCTGGTGGGATAAAAGAAAACTAAGCCCTCACCTTCTCACAGGAAACAGTTGAGAAAAATTGCAGAACAGCACTTAGTGGCATATTATTTATAAATATAAATGTGGAATCCAGAAGGAAGAGCTAACATATCACAGCAGTTTTGGGGAAACAGGAGTTCAGGAGAGAGAGAGAGAAGGGGAGTTCTAGATGTTCATATAAGCCCTGTGGTTCTAGTTAACAACCAACTATGCATGAAGCTAGGCTTATATATTACTTTGATTTAAATAAGCATTAAAAGCCCGGCTGGTGTAGCTCAGTGGATTGAGCGCGGGCTGGGAACCAGAGGGTCCTGGTTCAATTCCCAGGCAGGGCACATGCCTGGGTTGCGGGCCAGGTCCCCGGTGAGGGCCATGTGAGAGGCAACCATACATTGCTGTTTCTCTCTCCCTTCTCCTCTCTCTGAAAATAAATAAATAAAATCTTAAAAAAAAGAAGCATTAAAAAACTAAAAAAAAATATTGGTTAATTCTCACATACCTGCATTTGCACATCTCCAAAAACGATGCTGACCATTAGCAAGCACGTGCCCCAGGGCTGTCGTCAGAAAATGTCACTACCCTGAGAGGTTCACGAGGCCTGCGTGGTATTCCACAGCAGGCGGCACACACATCATTTAGCGTGGCGGTGGCATTGGCAATATTTTGCATGGCTTTAAGATCTACAATGTGCATTTCTCCCTCCATTCAGCCTCAACAACCTGCTGTGCACTAGGTATCAGCAACCTCATTTTTCAGAAGAGAATACAGGGGTCAGAGAGAGTGGCACACAAGCAAGCACACTCTACCTACACACACATGCACGCACACCTCACCTCCCACACACACACTCGGGAGCAGGCAATACTAATTTTTTTTTAACATGGGTGGACAGTGACCCATTAACAGACTTGTTCTATCATTTTATTTATGCCTCTGTCAATCCAGGGCAGTGAGGAGTCAACATTTTTGAATCAAAGCTGTCAGGAAAAAATTGCACGTTGCATTTTATTCATTTAGAACAAAACTGGCTTATTGAGTGACATGGGAAGAAATATGTCATCTTGCACCTTAGAGTTTGGTATATTGAACAGAATTAATGACATAGCTTGGTAGTCTCTAAGTTATGAGTAACTGGACTTGGTTGAAAAGTGGGTAACGGGAATTTTCTGATCTTAACACTGAAATTCGTTTGCAGTCTGTTTTCCCACATCCAACAGGTCCTGTGGGCCTGTGTGCCCGAGACTGCTCATCACTCTGGGCAGCTTTCTACCAAGATCCTCTTCCTTCCTGCAAGTTAATAGCACTTTGATCTCAATGCTGCTCTCTCTTCTACCCTACTTTTCTCTATTTTCCATTGCCATGAGAAAAATTACGATTTTCTAGAATGCAGGAAGTGAGCCCGCTCTCAAGCACTGCAATGCAATGGATGTAATGCAGGAAAGAAGTGAGGAGACATCCTACTCCTTCAGTAACCAGCGTGAAAACCAGGGATGGAACTGGCCACAATGACTTTCCACCACAGCGCTGCACTCCGTTTACTGAATGGTAGGTCTTGAAAAGAGGGCGCAGTGTGCAAATGAAAGCAAATCCTTCCTCACTGCAAAAGTACCTATTTCTATGAACTGGCCCAGCCAACCTCTGTTCATGTATGAATATGTAATGGTATAGACAGTAACATGGGCCTCTGACACTGAACAAGGCTTCAGCCACTCAACTACTATTTTCTAATAAATTCAGAACACATAGTTCTTCCAGTAATTTGTTCAGTGATTTCTAGGTATTGGAATCTGGAAAAAAACTTTCCACCTCATTAAAAACATTCCAGTGGTGTGATATTTTGGGAGTTTCTCCAAACAGATTAGAGAGAAAGTTCTCAGCTCAGAGGCACGTCATGTTTCCAAATTCTCTATGGAGTTGCCTGCTTGGAACTTAGGACAATGGTCTTCAGCTCAAGTATTAACTAGTGACATTAAATCTACCCACCCAGTAGCAGACTTCATTTAAAAATAAGTTGCATGCTCAGACTCAGAGGTTGTCTCACATTCTCCTTACTCAGTCTTCCCCAAATCCTCATGGATGTGAGATTTGCCCTCCTTTCTCTTGTCTTCTCTCCTCCTTCCTATTTTCCTAGAAGCATGACTGGAACGTGACCATAAGCCACCATACCCATTTAATGCCCTGGGGAAGAGAGGACAGCTCTTGTCCCCTCTGCACAGTTGGGTGGCAGAGCAGGTGGAGGTGTCACTTCCGCAGTAATAACAGAGGCTCCAGAAAAAGAGGTGGGAATGGACCCAGGAGAAGCAAGGTCTTCTCCACATTGGGTACAAAGCATCACTGCTCTTCCCTAAACCTCAATGGCCTTCTGCTACCTACAAAATCCAAATTCTTCTGATCGCATTCGAAGCCTTCTGTAATGAGCACTTTACTTACCTCACCGGGTCTAATCTTCCTCTTCGTATCTCTGGGATCAGAGAAAAGTTGTTCCGCAATTCACACTGCTGCCCAAGGACTTCACACAGGCCACCCACCACGTCCCTTCTCATGCAATTCCTGCGGCCGGCGTTGTGTTCCATCCTCGCCCTCCTTGTGCCCTGTCACCTCCTGTTGAAATCCTACCAGTCCTTCAAAGTCCAACAAACTTCTCCCAAACAGAACTAACCTCCTGGTTAGTTCTTTTGTGCTCCAACAGCCCAGATATGACCATGTGCGTCACTCTGTGCCTGCCATTCAGCTTTATTCAAGCTTCTGATGTCTAACAAGTACAGAGTAGATAGAACTCATAGTAAAGGTCCTTCATGCATGGATTTCTAGGTAGTGGAACCTATTTAAAGCCCTCCACTCGATTAAAATATTCAAGTGATAGGTTTTGGGGGCTGCTCAAAAGAGATTAGAGACAAACGAACTGTGTTCCTAAATTCTTTCTTTTTTAAAAAGATTTTATTTATTTTTTAGAGAGAGGAAGGGAAGGAGAAAGAGAGGGAGAGAAAAATCAGTGTGTGATTGCCTCTCGTGCATCCCCTACTGGGGGCCCGGCCTACAACCCAGGCATGTGCCCTGACTGGGAATCGAACTGGCAACCCTTTGGTTTGCAGCCCACACTCAATCCACTAGGCTACACCAGCCAGGGCCGTGTTCTGAAATTCTATTGCTAGTTTGCCATTTAGAACTTAGGGCGTGTTTTCTTCACTGAATCCATGACATGAACAAATCCTCCTAGCTATCCCCATTAGCCCTCCTCTTACTCCTTCAAGGCGCATTCAGCCATCACCTGCTCCAGAAGATCTTCTTCCCCTCTTTCATCTGACACAGGTGCTCTTCTGCTGGGCTCCCCCACCATATCCCCTGAACACCCCTCTTTCTCTGGACATATTTATCACTCAGATGGTTACAGGTCAAGTCTTTGCCTCTCTCCCTCACTAGACCATAAATTCTTGATGACAGAGATTTTTATTTCTCTTCTCTTTCTAGCACTTAGTACACTACTGGTGTGTAGTAGGCTCTCAGTACATTTTCTTATTTGTTTCCCCAATAAGTATAAGCAATTGAAGCAATTTTAAGGTAGAATTCATCTATTATTCAACTTTGGATTCCTCACCAAGGACTTGAAATAATGCTTTGAGCATGTAACAAGCGAGTAGTCCATAACTATTCTTACAAAACAGGTGAGCTTTTATCCTGGGGACTGCTCATGTTAAAAATCACAGGTGAGGAAAAAACCAATGACTCTCCCAGCAGTGCTTTTTTCTTTTAAGTCCTTTTTGCCGATTTTCAACATCAAGACTTCAAAGAGAGCCCTCAGTGCATGGGAGAGCCTCTGAGACCTCCGAGATTCATGTATTTCATTTCACACCTTCTAAAGCTCCTCTCTTTTGCTATATCTCATCCTCCTCACAAATTATCTCACTCCCTTCAGCCAACGATGCACATTACTTGGGTTATTTTTAGAACACCCTTGTGTGCAATGCTGGCAGTTCAAATCACCAGAGAGAATCCACACACGCTCACAAGGAATCTCCCGGGGCCGTGGCTTTGTCCTTGACGTTTTTTCGATAGCTTCCTAAGGTCTTTCCTTCAGAAACCAGATGAGCCACGCTAAAGGCTTAAGTCCAAGCACGTACTTCCACACCTGGCTGGTGAATCTACCATAAATACTTATTGAACGTGATGAGAAAACTCCTGTTAAGAATAAAACAGGGAGTATAATCAGCAGTTTCTGTGACGCAAACACAACCCGAAGCTACACATCCCTACCCCACATCTCTACCCGGAATCTGGGACCAGGCCCCCGCCCAAATTTCAGGAATCTACTGATGGAGGAACAGTTATGTTCTCTCCCCACCCTTCACTCCACCTCCTAAAGCAACTACCACCAGCTGAGCTTAGGTGACAAAATCGCCAGTCTACCAAAAATCTACAGAACATGTTCCCTTCGGCACCGAGCTCTGTACGTGTGGCAATGTAGGGGAAGGTGCGCTCTGCTACAAGAAAAGACAGACTCCTGTCCTTGTCCTTATGGCAGTCAGTCACCGATGTAATGAGGAGGGGAGAAACGCATGACAAGCTGGATGACAGAGGACACCAAGAGTGACTGTCCCCTTGCCCTTGCCGTTGTCTTCAGTGCTCTCTCATTCCTAATTGGACCTCTGAAGTGTACCTTCTTCATTAGGGAACTGCGCGTCTTAATCCAAGAACCGTATCATCCAAGAATGACTGGCTAGCGGTTCCTGCAGGGCTGATAAGTTAGTGTCAGGACACTAATCCCTCAGAGCAGTCCTTTCCAACAGAACTCTCCGCAGTGATGAGAACGCTCTCTACCTGTGCTGTCCAATATGGCAGACGCTAGCCACACAGAGCTGCTCAGTAATTAATGTGTGGCTAGTGTGACTGAGGAATGGGATTTCAAATGTAATCTATTTAGGTAGTTTCGCTAGGCACACACGGGTAGCGTCTACTGTACTGGACAGCACAGCCTTAGTACCTAAAACAGTAGAACGCTATCCTCTAAACAAAGTAAATAGTCTTCTTGGCCACCAAATATGGGTGTAGCCAAAGTGCAGAATGATTTCGTTATTGGCTCTGTGTCAACTCACTGAAAGAAAGTTCACCAAAACCTCCCAAGCAAATAGATTCAGCCAGGTTTAGAAGAGTGGCCACAGGTATTTCTCTACCAGCAGAAGGGTCAAGGGGAGGGCAATTAACAAAGAGCTCGCCCTTTCCTATTTAGGAAAAGAAGAGAGAAAGGGAGGGAGGGAGAAAGGGTTGAAGAAAGAGAAGGTGGAAGGGAGGGGGAAAGAAGGACTTGTGAACCTTCTAGAAGAGTTTGGTGTCTGAAACAAATATGAAACACGCCACGTAAACATTTAGCCAAACTAAAATGACAAATCTCAAGTGGAATGGCTGCAACCTAAGCAGAACTTTGGAAATGTCATCAGTAATTTGTTGAATTGGCAACCTGGAAATTTGGCTTTGGAATGAGTTTTACAGAAATAGGCCTGCGCCCATGCTAATCCATACACACCAGGCAAACAAGGGCCACAGCAAGGGAACTACTGGGTGGGCAAAAAAGTCTGTTTAGTTTCTTCTGTAAAATAAAAGACATTTTTTTCATTGTCATCAATAACTTTATTGATTTGGATATCTTGAGTATGTTGGCTCTCTCCCGCTATTGGCTTCTAGCAGGTAGAGGCCAGGGGTGCTGCTAAACATCTTCCAACGCATAAGAGAGCCCACAGCAAAGAATTATTTGGCCAAAATGTCAATAGTACCAAGAAATTTCACCACCCACTTTTGACATATTCAATCAGTCACAGCACCTTCTCCATACATTGTACAAATCTTCTCTTGCGTTTCAGTTGCATTTTTACCTTTTTTGAAATAATAAAGCATAATATGCCAAAAATGTTGCATGTCGTCTTCCATCTTCAGTATTAAAATGGCTACACAAAAATTCACCAATTTGGTAAGTTTTTGTTAATGCACGCCGATGTGACAGCTGTCATAACACAATCTAACAAAATTGTTTCGAATGAAGTTAAATGCAACTAAGCACTACTAGAGCCATTGTACGGAAAAAACTAAACGAACTTTTAGGCCAACCCAGTAAGTCCTACAGAGCCATACCTACACCTGCACAGGTGGTGCCCTGCCCAGGTACCCAGAGGAGGGGCAGGAAAACTGAAATTCACCCTGAGAGCCACCCACCGCATGCCAGATCCTGGCAGTGGGGCAGACAGAACTCGAAAGTAAGGGAGGGTTTTTGTTCATTTGTCCACCCAGACCTAGGACCTGTTTCTAACTCAAACGAAGATGCATATGTGCTAGTGGTAGCCCTGGGTAGACAACAGTCTTAGTTTAGTGCTCAATTCAAGTGAAAGAGGTCGTGGATAAACCAGTAGGCTGTCAAATTAGGATCAGCCAGAAAAGTGAAGGTGATTACACATCACCTTTAGAGACGGGATACGTGAAGAATGAAAAAGGAGAGAGTTCAGTCTAAAGAAAATACTTGACTTCAAATAGTTGAAGACCTACCATATAGGAAAAAGCGAACAGTTATCCCGAATATTCCCCAGAAATAAAACAGTAATACCAGTAGGTAAAACATAAAGGAGTCGTTCTGGACTCAGCATGTAGGCAGCATGGTATGAGGGGGATAAAATGCAGGCTTTGGGTGACTTGGGACTGCACCTGAACCCTGACTCCATCCATTAACAGCTCTTTGACTTGAAGCAAATTATTTCCCTGCTGTAAGTCAGTTCCCTCATCTGCAACACAAAAATAACTCACTCAGAGATTTGCGATAACTAAGTAAGAGACCAACAAATGAGGAGACACAAGGTACCTAACTCATGCCCAATACTCATTGCACACTTTCATCTTCCCATAACAAAAACCTTCTGACAATTAGACCTGACCTGACCTAACCGCCTCCCTAAGGTGGCCAAGAACTCCCGGCACTGAAGACATTCACAGGAGAGGCCGGACGACCATTTACCAATAGCATTTTATCCGTTAGGTTTGTTTTGCTGCTGCTGTAGTTACAAGCAACAGAACCAACCCTGCTCAACTTACACAGAAAGGGCGTTTACTGGGAAGATGCTGGACGGCTCACCATTCCATAGAAAGGCTGGTGACTGTGCTTGGGAAAGACAGGAACCAGGTCGGCGGGAACTGTCCTACCAGGGCACTGCTAACGGGTATGAACAAATAGGCACTCCCTTGGACAGTCCTTTACGAGGCCAAGTCCAAACCAGTCTAGGTGTCCAAGTTCAGGCCACTGACTACAACTTCCCAAGTCCTCACCGACCTCCATGCAGAGCCAAGCACTTCGGGGTACAATGTCACAAGACTGCACACCATAGGGTGGAACTCATTTCCAAAAGGAAAATGGGGTATATTGATGCATTTTTATACTGGGATATAAAACAGAGTCCAGCTTAAGTGCACTGGCTGGGGAGTTCTCCTGGCCTTCCAACCCTGGCTTCACGGCTTGCTGGCTCTGTGGCTCTGAGATGTTACTTCATTTTCCTGTACCTCAGTTTCCTCTTCTGTAAAACTGTAGATAGTAACAGCACCTAGCTCATGAAGCTGGTGTAAGAATTAACTGACACAATGTATGTAAAGCACTTAGCACAATTCCTGACACACAGAGTGAGGCCTCAATAAATGTTACTGCTCTCATTATTAATATTATCATTAATAATGATGAAGGTATACCACTGAGCATGTCCCAGAGATGCATTTCCTGAGAGACACTGAGGATCTTGCTCCTCTGTAGTTTCAGGCTAGGAAGTCAATGGTTTTTCAGTCCTCACCTCCCTAGCCCTCCCGACTTGATTTCCCATGTAGATAATGGGTTCCTGTAACACCAGGACTGTTTCACCGGAGCTGTAGTGAGTAATCATAAAAAGTGCACTAATTGCTGGAGAGATGCTAAATGAAGCCAGTGCCACAGTGGGAATAACCGTTCGCCATTTGAGGATTCATCCACGTATTATTTCTCCCAAACATTATTTTGGTTCCAGGAAGAGGTACTTTGCCATCAATGGCAAGGGCAATCTGGAAGGGCAATCAAGGGCAATTTACTGGAATTTAAAGACCAGCTTCCAAGCATCCCATCTGGTCCCAGAAAGAAGTACTTCTTTTCAAAAGGCTTGGGGACCAGGGCGTGGGGAGAGGTGTTGTGCAGGGCGCTCTTGGAAAACAACAAAGTTTGCTCCTTTAACCACTCCCATGAAGCAGTGCTCTGAAGAAAATATATTTGTCTAGGTACCCTGAGTTCCCACAGCTTGTGTAAGCTGGAACAGAGATGGCGGAAATGCCTTAAAAGGCAGGGCGGTGGGTTTCCACACACCGATCGCGACACCTTCAAAATTACTGAGTGCAATCAGCAAAACAGATCACCTGACAGCTTTGTAATCTGACAGCTCCTGTTTTAAACCCACACTTAGAGGGACATAACATCCATGTCTTCCGCTACACTCATTCCCTTTTTCATGATAACACTGAACTCCGTGACTTAGACTAGCCTTGTACACTATCTTCTTCTATCTTCACTCTTTAGAGCCTTCGGTCACCAACAAAATCTCGATATGATGAAATCTTGGCCACAGTCCAAGTCCAGACTGTGCTCAATACCATATTCTTCGAACACTTAGGATTCTAAATTATCCAGAGCATTCCATTGAGACGTCATCAGTTAATATCACACATGGCCTCACACAAAAACCTACCTGTTCAGGTCTTCTGGAGATATTTCCACATCCTTAAAACTGCAAGTAGCCCATGGTTGCTGCTCATTCATAGTCACAGAACACAGGAGTTTCGGTTAGTAGGTAGTTGGCTCTATTCTCCACATAGTGAACAAATGTGTTGAGACGCCTATCTCTTCCCCTAAAATCACGGAGCCGCAGAAGCACACGCTATAAGGAGACGGGAAATGCAGTTGCTGTAAAAATGAAATGCTATTCTTGGAATACCTATGTCGTTTTTTGAACTGAATCTCCTTTACAAAGAAATGGCTGCTGCTTAGCAACTAATGTAAAGGAAGAGCCTGCATGTTCCTTTATCTTCTTTTCTCCCCAGTAGAAGGAGCAGTCAACATATGAGGGACCCCAAAAACCCCACAATTTATTTATAAGAAATTGTGTATTTATTCTTATATGTTTAAACTTCAGTCACCTTCGAAGTACTCTCCATCTGATGCAAAACAGCTATTGAGACCTTTTTTTCCCCACTGCTCAAAGCAGTTTTTGAACTCATCGATTCTGAGGACTTTTAGTGTTTCTGCCATTTTTTCGCTTCACCTCTTCCACATAGGCAAAACGTTCCCCGCTGAGAACATTTTTTATGCGGTGAAACAAACAAATAGCTGCTCAGGGTGAATAGGGAGGGTGGGGCACCGGGATCATGCCGGGTTTTTTTTTTTTTTTTTTAAGTCAAAAACTGCTGACTCAGCATGGTGTGGGCAGGTATGCTCATAAATCACCCAGCATGAAATGGGCAAAAATGCGTCGAGTCTTCAAAAAAAATTCACTGAGGCCAAACGCAGCCTCTCACAACACCACCAGTTAGTGCACTGATCTAAAGGGGTTCCTAGAACACTCACCTAGCAAGGGAAGCCTGTATCACAAGGGGCCCACCCTCCAGAAGATAATTCCATTTTGGGGGGTGTCTGCCCTCATGCACCACCACACTGCTGGTTTCCTATTGTCACCTAGAAATGGGAACAGTAATGAAGATGACAATGAGGTCATCCTCTTTACCAATGCAATATGGATTTGATGGGCCAGCCAGTGATTGATTCTAACTCTGCCCATGGTGATTAACAACTGAGATAAGGTCAAGGAAATGAAATTAACGAAAGGGAAATGTTGCTGATTATCTTTCCACAGAGCCGAACATGGAAGCAGTATCCTGGAGTAAAAAGTGCCTGGGACTCCTGAGCTCACCACTGTGAGGCTGTAAGCCTGGCAGTGCCCCTCCCTGGCACGTGGCTTTGGGAAAGTCACTTAGTGGAGAAGCCTGTTCCCAG
The DNA here is from genome assembly GCA_004026765.1 of Micronycteris hirsuta. Classification (NCBI taxonomy): domain Eukaryota; kingdom Metazoa; phylum Chordata; class Mammalia; order Chiroptera; family Phyllostomidae; genus Micronycteris; species Micronycteris hirsuta. Next base: position 26,154 of record PVJI01011264.1, read on the forward strand.
AACTGTACAACGGCTGTGAAAACAACACCTGCTCTACCTGTTGCCTAAGATTGTTTTGACGGTAAAATTAGATCAATTATGTGAAAGCAGCTTAAAAATGGTAAAGCCCTAAAAGCGCCACACACATTTTTATTATAAGTGCCTAAATTTAGTTCGTAATAACAGTTTCAGAAATCTCCATAAATTTGTCTTTTAAAGAAATCCCTTAGATTTTGTTATACTTTCACACTGGCTCATAGAAAGCTTCTGTTTTCATCTTTAAATAGCTTTAACGTTTATTTTTGAACTGGAAATTTATTTTGCTAAGAAACTCTGAAGGCTTTCTTCAAATGTGAAAGAGTGACTCAGGTTTTCTAAATGATCTTTTGGAACTTTCTAGGTGTCCAGACTGCACACATAATTATTTTTATGAATTCTGAAGGACGTGGTTATGGAAAAACTTCTATTACAAGTACCTGCGGCCTAAACAGTCCCTCCAGTTACAGGTGAACAACTCAACTCTTCTAAGGATATTTTTTAAAGCAAATGGTATTTGTTTTGCCTTTTCAACCACATAAAGGACACATAAATCAGCCCGAACTTCTTCACTGGATGCCCAAGCTGGTGTACCATTGCTCACCTCTCTTCAGGTTCCACTCTGATTATAACGAATCACAAGGTCTTATATTGGAGGCAGAATTTGAAGCGGGCAGTACCAGGCATATCCTGGCCCCAGCAAACTGGGTTTATTCCACCATCTCACGCAATGGAAAATTCATATAGTTTCACCAAGGAAAGCTCAACCTTGGCCTCCCTCCAATTGCCAGCAGCACCAGCTATTCACAGAGCTAAGTCCGTACCTGGGCAGGAAAAGAATTCCTGTTCTCTAAGTCCATCAAGCTTTGTGAAGCCTTTCTCTACGCCCTGGGTGAGGACTGGCTGTGCCCACTAAGGTGAAAAACAAGGGTCTCTCCTCTCAAGGGACTTTGATCTCATAAACCACCCGATGGTGAAAATATGGCTATGCAGAAAATGGAAAAAGAGTGAAAGAAGAACCAGAGTGAAAAGCTGCATTAAGAAAGCAAAGAGTGAATAGAGACACAGGTCTCAACTCTGCCGTTTAGCTACTTGTGGGACCTCAAGCAAGCTGCTTAAACTCCAAGCCCCAAAGGCCTTACCTGTACACACAGTGAGAGTCTCCACTTAACGGAAGGTTCTTTCAGCAGCTCCTGGCACAGAGTACGCACGTAACAAAATCGGCAACTCGTAATGATTTACATCCGTAAGTCGGTTGGTAAGTCAATTAACACTTGCAGTCTGAATTTGAACCAAGGAAAGGTTTGTCCCTCTCTTAGCTACTTTTGATAAAAACTGAGAACCTACAGAAGCTGCCTTTGCTGCCTGGGGGATGGCTTATCGGAGGCCACAGGGACAGGGAGTAATGCCATTTGCCGCTTCTTGGCCACTGCGAGACAAGGCAAAGTGAGCCACAAGGCTGAAGGCCCGCGGGGGTTCGCTCTGCCAGGGAAGAGCACACCCCACAGCTTCTAGGGTTCGAGGTTTTCCTCCTTCCTGTCTAACTTTAGAGGCTGAGGACAGAGCTCCAAATGGAGAGAACCAAAACGATGCTTTACCGCTTAGTCTTTGCATCGAGGGGCGGCCAACTTTAAAGGAAGAGACTCTTTTAAATCAGACTCTTTTTCTCAAAACCCCCCACAGGGAATGCTCTCTGTGTGAGAGAAAGTGCCTCAAACCGGCCACGCACAGAAGGTCAATGTGAGAACACAGTGCTTGCGGTTTGAAGAACACTCCAGAAGTTTCTCTCAAACCGATGCATGGATCTCTTTCCAACTGCTTCCACGTACACTTATGTAAAGCCTTTTTTCTTCATCTTTAAACAAACTGCTTTCAAGTTTTTTTTAAACAAAAATTTATTTTTCCATAACATTTCGACATCTTTCTCATAGACAAAGAAATGACACATCTTAAAAGGGTACTTCGGACCTTTCAAAGGAGTCTATTTTTTGGCTACTTCCTGAAAACTCTATGTGATATGTGAAAGCAACCAAACTGATTTTTCTTTGCCTTTTGAAGAAGAAAAATAGATTTCCTTCCTCAATACTTATTTCAGAGTCCCAAGCCAGCTTTATTTGTTCAACAAATATGTAATCATCACCTAAAATTAAAAAATAAAAAAAAATCTGTTGTTTGGCCTAGTTGAGATAACTGATAGAACAGCCCAGAAGGCTGAGCCTTCCATTTCTGAAATAATCCAGGACAGGTGGCATCTGAGCGGCTTTTTTCTCTGATTGCCAGGACACGGCAGCCAGCCATTGTCTGCCCGTACAAAGCAGACATCAGCAGCCAGGCCAGAAGAGAAATCACCTTTGTCCCGGAGTCCCCGGTGGCAGCTCTATTTCTAGCACCTCTGTCTTTATCTCCTTATCTGTTCCTGACACCGCAGAGTTCTGAGACCCCAACCCTCCACATCTGGCTTCCTGCGCCCAGAGGACCAGCGAGGGGGTGTGGCAGCGGCCCCCGGTTCCTCGGCACACTGACCAGGCCTGTCTTCACGACCTTGGCCTTCTGTCTGCTCCGATGTCCGGAGCGCTCAGAAGCAGCGTTCTCCTGTTTGCCTCCCCTACTAACAGGGGCTGTTTTTGCCTAGGGTTTGAAAAGAAAAGTACATTTTCTGTACCCGCATGAATGCCAAGACCACTAACTTACATTTCTTAAGTGTAGATCTCATTTTCACATGATCTGAATCATTTTAGTCCTGGCTACCAATATTTGAGCAATATTCAACATTGTGAAGAGGAAACCGATCTGCCTCACTGGACTTAAGTGTAGATGGCATTGCCCTAACACACACTCACAGCACTTACTTTGTGGCAGGCTGCATTGTAAGTATCCACCCTCAAACAACTCTATCTGATGAGCACTACTACCGTGTGTAATTACCATTGCATAGCCGAGGAGACTGAGGCACAAAGAGGTTAAATAGCTGCCCCAAGGCCACACAGCAGGCAGAAGTGGCGAATGAACCGCGGGCAGGAGGGCTCCAGGGTCATGGCTCTTAACCAGTACTCTACTCTGTCTCTCTGTGACTGAAGAGTGAGAATAATGATACTTCACTGCAGTTGCATTATTACTATTTTAAGCTTTGAATGTTTCCCCCTCACCCAACCAAAGCCAGACCATGAATATGACAGTTTAACTCAGAATGAGTTCCTTCTCAAAGCATTATTTTATGAGTCTGAAAATCTTCAGGCAACTCCACTTGGGCAAAATACATGAAGGGTAGGCACAAGAACTACAAAAGTCCCTGTAAGACAGTTATTGCCTTTGAAAGACAGCCTGGCTGGTGTGGCTCAGTGGATTGAGCGCGCGTCTGAGAACTAAGGGGTCGCTAGTTCGACTCCCAGTCGGGGCGCATCCCTGGGTTACAGGCCAGGTCCCCAGAGGGGGAATGCATGAGAGGCAGTCACGCACTGATGTTTCTCTCCCTTTCTCTCTCCCTCCCTTCCCTTCTCTCTAATAAACGAATGAAATCTTTAAAAAAAACAAAAAAGACAGTATTTGCTCCATTTCAAAGGCTCTCAAAACCTCAGAGCTAGAGGGAAAGAACATTAAAATTCACCTGCAAAGGCCCTTCTTCCCACCTCTACCCAACCACAGCCCCTCCTTCAGCCAATACACACACACCTGATGACTGATTTTCTCTCTGAGCACTACGGACATCAGGAAACGTCCAGTCTACAGGTGCTTTACATGTTACGTGAATAAAAAGTAACGGGCACTTTTTCCAAGACTTTGTTATTGTGTTAAAAACAGAACCAAGGCCTAGAGCCAATAAGTCAAGCAAGGAATTCTTCCTAAAATCACTTTTCCACCGAAGTCAATCAGATGAGTTGGAAGAAGCGTGAGTGGAGTAAAGGACAGAGCAGAGGCTGCAGGAGTCACGTCGCGCCAGCCGGACTGCGGTCAGGACAGACTCCAGGAGTGCAGGGCAGCCATCTTTCTGCGTCTCCAAGTTCTAATCTCATGAAGAAGAGTCAACAGAAAATTCCCGGAGGAGAAAATCCATGATGCCCCTTGGGAAGGGATGAGATGGACAGAAAGAGAGCCGGAGAGCTCATTAGTGCTACTTAGAAGATAAATTAAGGCCTTTTCTGTGACAAGCTGCAAATAGCTGGTTAAGTAAGAGCTTCTGCCACCCGTCCCCAGTTTCCCTACAGCTGGCCAGCTGGCTGTGTGCACTCACACAGGAATTTGTGACAGAGACCCAGTCCTGGGCTGTGGACAAAGTGTAAATGAGAAAAAAGGAAGAAGAAAGGAAAATCACAATTGAGATGGACAGGGAATGGGTCACAGTAGTAGTTTATTTCAAAAAGGCAATTAAACCAATTCATTCAATAAATATTTACCCAACGCCTACTGAGCAATTAGAACAGGATTCGGCTATCCAAATGATAAGGTGCTATTTCCGTCTTCAAAGAAGCTACCACCCTAGCAGGGAATGATAATACTTATAAAAGTTAACCCTACCCAAGGCACTGCGTTGAGTCCTTTACCTAAAGTAACTCATTGAATTCTCATAAGAAACCTCCAAGGTGAGTATTACTATTCCCTCATTTTAGAGATGAATGTGCTGAGCCTCCAAGGGGTTACACCCAAGATCAACTAGAAGGTACCAGGTTCAAACACCAGTTTAATTCCCAGGACAAGAAATTCCAATTCAGTCTTAACACAGCTGTCTGAAAGCACCATCTGAGCACAGGGAAGGATCAACCACCTGTCACAGAAAGGGAACACTTCTGAGCTCAATCCTAAAGACGAGTCTGCCTGGAGAACAAGCCAGCAATGAATTATGGGAGTATTATGTGCAAATAGACATAACGTGGTGTTTTTATTTCTTTAATCTTCTTCTGTATTGCGTTGGTTTGTTATGCCTTGTGATAGGCATAATATTCCAACCAGTTCAAACAACTTCAACAGTCCAAAGAGCCCCAACCCATTCAAGCAATTTGAAATTAGTCTATTATTATAGTTATTCCAAGCAAATTAAATTTCAAAGAAAAAAAGCCTAACAGCTTAGGTTCTGTCTCTCTCCTTACCTTCCTTCTTCAGTAAGAAAAGCTCACACATTGTCTTTGAATTGTGGTAACTATTATCCTAAAACTGCCATTATAGGGTCTCCCAAGAAACAACTAGGATCAGCATTACCAAATGCAAACTCATGTAAGAAAGCAAATGTCACAGCCCAACATGTAGGCAACGGTCCTTCCAGATGCTTCCCACCTCACAGAGTGAGTGCCTGAGCCCACTTCAGGGACACCTCAGGGCTGGACAGGGACTGTGTATCCCAGACGCCAGCCCCGAAGGCCACGGATGGTGCAACCAGCCTGGGCCCTCACTAGGAGTCCTCATTTTCTCAGTTTAGAAAGGAACGTGTTCTAAAAAGTGAGCTCTAGTCTAAATTAACTTGGCCCTATGTAGTAACGCTGCTGTGGCCACATTTCTCCCAGCAAACTCCCTTCAACTTCTCCACCCCCTGATCCCACACGACCTAATGCTGTCATAGGTCCATGTAAACATCAAGCCTCTAAAAGTCCTTTATAGCACATCAAGTTCTCTGGACACAACGCACAGGTGGTTCCAGTGCAATCTTACCTGTTGCGCAGCTTGATCGAGGAAATCTACACTTAGCCGAGTCCTAAGTAATTATTTATACGTATATTTTTTAATCCTCACCAGAGGACATGTCTATTGATTTTAGAGTGAGAGGAAAGGGGGAGGGAGAGACAGACAGACAGACATCAATTTGAGGGTGAAATATCGATCTGTTGCCTACCATACACGCCCTGACTGGGGATCGAACCCACAACCCTTCGGTGTACAGGACAATGCCCCAACCAACGGCGTAACCCAGCCAGGGCCTACCTAAGTAATTATTGAGGAAGAAACCACTAAATTGGAACCAAAGTTTTTATCTGATCCCAAAGTCTGAATATCAGATGAAAACATAAAATAAATAAGACTGGTTTACAGAGGAAGGTGCTGTATACTTATATTCAGAAGAAAACTTCCCATATACACTATTGATTTCCATGCAAGGAAGGGCACTGTCTACGCTAGCTTAATCATCTGTCTTCTAATCACATAAACTTGCTTTGCAGAACAAAACACAAATGGAAATGCATGTTCTTATCATCAACCTATAAAAAATAACAGATACTTTTGTCCCCAGTTGCCTAACCTAAGAAGTCTAATACTCCTTGCTGCTACTTTTATCTCACACCAAAAACTCCCTTGAAGGAGGGTCTGGTCTCACCATCCTGGTTCATAAGTAGGAACACTGAAACACAGACATCAACATGTCATAAGAAATGGTAACTACCCAGGCCTCCTTCAAGCAAAATCACGCTGCATCACTGACTCTGTGCGGTTCCAGGAGGCACAGACAGGCCAGCTCTCCACAGGATCTAGGTTCACCTACACAACAGTTGTATAATTTTTACTCAAAGGCAGCTAAAACTCGAAGATAGGTCTCTTTATAGAGATGGCAGGTGTCATGTAGGTGGTTTTGTTCTCAGAAGCAAAACCAATCTATTTTCTGATGATCATGAATTTATATTCGTTGTTATTTCTGAAATAGCAGAGGAGTTCCTCAAAATCATATAGCCCAAGGGGCACAGGCCAAAGAATAAAGTATACAGGATATAACACAGAATGCCCTGTGGTATATCGCAGAAGAGTGTGTGCATCACGTGACACGCACACAAGCACATGCATGCACACACATGGAGACCGTTCCCGAAAATGAATGTTAAGGGAGGCATTTGGGGATCTACACAGAAAGTCACTTAGATTCAGATATGGGTTTAAAGTCTACCTCCTACCCAAGCTCTCAGCCTCAGGTTCATTTTCTATAGAATAGAAATAATCAGAGCACAGCAGAGGACTGTCATGACGAGTAAGACAGAATATACAAGAGCACTTAGCACAGTGCCTGGTACACGGAAGACAATAAGCAGCGGTTCTCTCTCTTTCCCCTCCCCTGCATGTCTCTGAAAGATTTTTTTTTAATATTACTGACTTAAATGGGAATTCTTAGAGCGGTTTTAAAAAAATCCTACACATATGGATCTGTAGCAGCACCATAATTTGCAAAGAAAAAGGAAGTAGTAATTTTAAGGGAAAAGTACCAGCTCACTTGCACTGCCTTCTGAAAACCTTCAGGTTTACAGTCTATAGAGACTATTTGCTCTAGGGGAGCAGAATCTGAAATAAAGGAAAAAAATTCTCATGGGGAAAAAAAATGGTTCCCAAAAAAAGCCAAGAAAGAAAAGATAATGAGGGGAAATCGAGGGGTACATATAAAGGGGTTTATTTTGCTTAACAAAGTAAAAGTCAAGCAAAATGAATAATCTGCCTCCAGAAACGGTTATTTAAAGGCTTTTTGTAAAGGGCTCTGGTTCCTAAAAAGACAGGAGTCACTGCATATGCCCACCCACTCCTCATTTATTTTTAAACCCTAGATTATATGTTCCTTAGCAACAGAAGGAGCAGATGAGACCCCCCTACACACCCGCACACGCATGCCCTCCCCCAAAGCCCCCTTCTTTCCTGTCAAGTGTCATTCTACAAATATCCATGTTCTTCAAAAGATATTTTTGACCTACCTGCAAGTGTCCTCCTCCCCACCTTAAATGATCCCCCTTACACAAGCAGCCACACTTCGCACTCTGCCTGAACCCTTTTGCTTCGACTCCGCTCTGGGAGGTCTTCCTCACCCCCTCCATTAACTCCCAGCAGCCGCTGTCCTCAGGCGGCCCAGAGGGAGGTGGTGGTCCTCACTGAGGAGCCAGGGTCCAGCTCCAGCCAAAGCTGCTCCATCCTCACAGGCCATTCATGAACCCACCAGTGAAATAACGCGACCCGGCAGCCCTGAGTCCTGCACAATGGGCGCCAAGGAGTGGGTAGGCCCCTGGCCATGACTCTAAAAACAACAATAATAATGAAAATGGGGACACTTTCTACCCAGAACAAACATGTGCCAGATGAAATCACCTACCTTTTCGCTGTCTTTCCCCTGACTTTGGGACTGCCTGGCCTTGTTAGGCTGGGCAAGGTTTATGAGTTCAAAGGTCAGTTGTTTAACCCTTGGGGGGGGTGGGCAGCAATACTCAGATATTAGTGTATTTACACATTGCCAGAGGAGCCTGTTAAAAATTCCCAATCCACCGAGAGTTTGATTGGGAAGTCTGAGGTGGCGGGCATTTTTAACCAGCCACCTGAGGTGATCCTGATGCAGGTGGATTGCTGAATTGGAGATCTGACAGCCTTGTTTAAAAGGAAATGATGCTCACAGAGTAGGATCTGTTTTCTCTAGAGGACTCTAACCCTCCGTAGAAAAATGCTGTGCCTGGGTCCACGTCTATGTTTGTATGTGCGCACACTTATACACACATGTGTGACCACGCATTCCAGAAAGCCGAGGCCCCGCACAGTACCTGTTCCCAGGAGGGAGGCTCGGAATGACCGCTGCCAAGAGGCAAACTGAAATGATTTCCCTTGCAAACTCTGGCTCTGTAGCCCTGCCGAGTGAGGAGGCTGATAGAAACCAATAACACAGGGGCCCAGACCCACAATCTGTCTCATGCAATCAACCCCCCCCCTTCCAAATGACAGTTCCTAAATAGGCTGCATGTAGTCCCTGTTCCCCTAAGGGCCAGACCGGCCATCATAACTAGGAAACAGAACCGCCTGTACCCCGGCATATCTCCCTAGAGCTACTCCCTCTCCACCACCTGTCTAATTTTAGAAACCAAAAATATAAAGAGAAAGATGCAGTTGGTCCTGATGTACGGGGGTAACGAAAAGAGCAAGTCTGGTGGGAAACTACCTCTATGCACAGTGAAGAAAATGCACTCCGGGGACCTGGGAGCAGCCTCCGCACCAGGAAGACCGTTTTCAGAGTCATCCGAAACCACCACCTAGACCCAGGGCAAATGCCCTAGTGACTGGGGCATCCAGACCAGGCAATGCCCGTGGGGATCCCAGTGATTCACACACACAGCCCATAAATACAACACACACCCTCGCAAACCCACACCCCTGTCATCTGCTTTTGCTTACATAACAGCACATGGTGTGACAGGCTTAATACTTTATATGGGCTTCTGGAAAGGACAGCTAACTCAAAAGGAGCAGGGTCCCAAGGATGCTTTTACTGACCCCTTTTCAGGATATACTCCCAGCCCTCCATGCAAATCTTTGAGATTCTAGGCTTATCACCTTGACTTTTAGAATTAACAAGCACTAAGGATAGTCTCTGAAATGTTCCAAATCTCTCAATATCTTCAGTTCTGCCTGGGGCTTGGCGGAGTTGGGGGGAGGGAGTGAGCAGAGAACCTACTGAATCTTCGTTTCTCATTTCTAGATCCTGACCCAATCTGGGGTACTCCTTTATCATAATGTGGTGTCCGTTTATCCCACACTGTCCTTGTCTCACAAATACGTGCATCCTCAGGGGCAAGCCTGGCCCATTCCCAGCCTCCCTGCTAGCCTGCCAGCGGGCTCCCCGAGTCGTCTTTCTGGGCACACGTAGTAGAGAGGAAGAAAGCACGCGTACGTGTGACCCCAAAACCAGTTGGGTATCACGCATGGACGCTCCCCTCATGGGGGATTTCTAGGCAGATCCAACTTCCAGGAGGATTTCTCTTCAGTAATAGAGTTGGTCTTTCCTGCCCCTCAGGTGATGTCAAGGATCTCGTTAGTGCCAGCAAAATCTGGAAAGTAGAGGGAGCGGCCGAAGATGGCACACCGGCTTAGGGACAACTTTGGGGACTTCTCTCAAGAAAACCAGGCATCTCTGTGTGTGCCCCCTCCCACATACGCGCGCGCATTTCCTAGTTGTTCTGACCTCAGGGACTCAGCCTTCTCTCTTATCTCGGGGAAGCAGGCGCGTCGCTGCCCTCCAGCCCAGAAGGATGGGATGACTAGAGAGCAGATCCCCAGAAGGGGGAGGGGGAGGGCGGGGGTGAGAGGCTGAGAGCCAGCGCGAGGGCGCGCCGGGTGCCCAACTCCGCTGCAGCGCCCCTCCGCGGGAGGAGCGCGGGTCTCACGCCCCGCAGCGGCACCTGGCTCCGGCGCCCGCGCCTACCTGTAAGAGACCTGCTTCCGGAAAGTTAAGTTCCTCAGCTTCTCCTCCAGCGCCTCGTCCTTCTCCTTCGGGCCAGCGGCCCCGGGCTCCTCCAGGGCAGCGGCCCCCGCGCCCCGCGGGTCCTCGCCGCCCTCGGCGCCCAGGCAGCAGCTCCCGGCGCCGCTTCCGCTGCTGCTGCTGCCGCCCGTCGCCCCCTTCTCCTCGCCCGCCGAGGAGCTGGGGTTCATGGCGACCGCTCCGGCGGCCGCGGAAGGAGGCGAGGCGTCGCCGCCGCAGAGGCCGGGCCGGCTGACGGCGCTGTCGGCGGCCACGCTGCGGGAGAGCGAGCAGGTCCGCGCGCCGCTGGCAGGGGCGGCAAATGGCAGCCCCTTCCCGCAGCATCCATCCGCGGCTGCACCGCACCGGAGCATTGTGGGAAACTCCGTGCCTCCACTCCCCCTCCCCGACCAATCAGCGGCCACCTCCGCCTGCACCCCGCGCCCTCCCTAGGTAAACCCGCGCCCTCCAGCCTCCCTGGCCTTTCCTAAATCGGGAGCACGAGGCGGGGCTGAACTTGAACTCTGCCCCGAGGCGTCGGGCGGTAGGAGAAGGGGACCGACGGAGTCCGAGGAGCCGCCCCGCTGGGACCCTGGGCGCGAACACCGGCGCCTGCAGAGGAGAGCGCCCGAGGGAAACTCCAAGGAAAGCGTGCCGCGCCCTGGTTCCTACACCCGGAAGCTGGGACCGGGACGGGGCGAGCTGCCCGCCCCAGGGCTCCGTGCCCGAGGCCCGCGGCGGATTCTCTCCACCGCCGCTCTCCGCAGCCGGGCAAAAGCCGCCCTAGGCGGGAAACCTTTGGGAGACGTAGAAGAAGCGCGGTCCGTGCGCCCCTCGGAGAGAATTTGTGCGCAGTGTAAATTAAGAGGGGGCGGGGGTTCAAGTTCATGATACAGAGGAATCGCCTGCGCCCGCTCCCGAGGCGAGGGCTGGGACCCCCTCAGGACTGAATCCCTCAGCCCAGCGTCTTCCTGATGTAGAGCAGGCTCTCGCTACACTGCTGTTAATCTGATTCAGTCGGAGCACAGGGCCCTCCGCGAAGTAGAAAGGCTGAGAGAATCCAGGTGGCAGAAGCGAGGGCGCCACCGCTGGGTGCTGCTGCCAGGTGGGAGGGGTGAGCGCATGGGCTCTGCTGAAACCGCCCAACTTTACAGTCTCTGCGGATTTAACTGCTCGCCTCACGGCTAGTTTTTGTTTCTAAGATGATCGAAAAGTCTATGGGGTTTAAACCATGTGCTCCCAAGTTTGTGAGACAGACAGGTTTCCAAAGGAGGGGCTTCCACCCAAGAAATCTCTCATGTCGACCAGCCCAAGAAAGATCCGTACTTAAGCCTAAGTGTAGTAATCAAAATATATACGTACATTTGCGTGCGTGGTAAGGGAACCAGATCAGTGAAGAATTTCAGGTGGACCCCAAACAAGTTGCTTGATTTCTTTCCCTTTATTTTCTTATGACTAGAATTAGAAGATTGAACAAAATACCTCAAACCTCCCTCAAGTCCCACATTCTGTAATTGTCTTCATATGTAGATTATAATAAGCCAGAAGTCGGGGCATTCCCACGTGGAGTGAGGAAAGGTAATAAAAACAATACAAACAACTTGTGGTTATTAAGCCCTCATTTTTATATGACAAGTGTTGTACTAAACACCTTGCACACCTATCTCGACACTTTCACAGCACGCCTCAAATGCGAGCAACTTGCCCCATTGCTCAGGCTTATGCAACTAGAAATTGGCACACCGGGAATCATACCCATGCTGCCTGGTGAGAGGGCTTTGCTCTTCACCCCCAGACCGTGCGCCCCATCTTCAGAGGGGACTGGGCGTACCAGGGGCTCCAGCATTGATGTAAAATGAGATCCACGGCTATCTAGTGTGTCACTAAGGCCAAGGAAACCTCATCTGACCTGAATTCCTTGACGGCTTCCTATGCCCTCCATACCTTCTACAATCAATTCTCCAGCTCAGCCCCGGAGATCCTGCTGATACCTTGTCCTCCATTGAAAGTCTTCCAATATGCCGTGTTGTCCCTAATGCAGGGTTCAAACAACTTCTCACTTGCTCTCCAAGGCCACACGAGTGGATGGTGGGCTAGCCCCACTCACTCCCCCCTCCTGCAGTGGTGACAGTGCCACTCTGAGCTGGACTCCCTACAAGTCCCAGCAGCTCTCTGCCCCCTCTGCTCTCCTCTTTCATGCGTGGGTCTGTTGTCTCCTCTTCCGCCCTCCCCCACCCCCAGAACTCCCCTGGCTAACTACTGCCCCTCCATCAGATTCCAGCTTAGGTGTCCCACCCCACTAGAAGCCTCTGTCGCTCTCCCTCCAGACTGTAGTGGGTTTGCCGCCAGCAGACCCCCCCCCCACCAGCACCATTGCACAAAACTTCAGCCACTGCAGCTGCTAGTCACTTGTCGCTCTCTCTCGCGTGGGCATGGAGGCTACATGTTTATCACGATGTTCCCATCATTAGCGTAATAACTGTGTGCATTGAAGGCCCTCATTAAGTATTTATTGACCTAGGAAAGAAAGATAAATGGCTTCGAGCCTATAAACATATGCTCAGATTCACTCATTACAAAAGAAATTCAATTTTAAACTAGAATAAGATGCCATTTTTTTAGAGTGGTTTTGATAATAGATGCTAATGGTGATGGAGTAGGAAAACCAACAGTACCTCAAATTGGTGGTGGTGTTTGGGGGAGTCCCTCTGCTGAGAAACTTGGCAATCCCTATCAATATTTGAAATTTGCAGCCTAATTACCCTGGCTACTCTAAGCTTCTAGGACTTTGTCCTCTGACATCCTTGTAGGTGTGTACAAAAAAATTTAAGACTGAAAACAACCTAAATGTTCATATGGGATAAATTACCTAAATTATTATTCATCCAAACCAAGGAATTCAATGCAGCCTACAAGAGAATAAGGTCAATTGATACATATGAATATAAAACAATCTCAAAAATGTTAACTGGAAGAGAAAAACTGAGTTCAGCATATTTACTGTGCTATCCTTTACAGAAAAAAGAGGACAGCTACCTGTCTAATGTTTCAAGAAAAAATACATAAGAAAACAGTGACCCTCTGAGTTGAGCAGCCCTAAAATCTTGCAGTTTTGCCTGATGAAGTCAATACATACCAACAGGAGACAGGATGTCTCCCAACCTCACAGGAAAGCCAGCTGGACCAGTCAGGTGTGTATTTGTATATTTAGAGCATATCAGCCAAAATGGCCTGCTACACAAAAGCAAAGAGGGTAAAAAAATGGTCATTGAACATGCATTTCAAACGAAAAGAGGGGAAACCCTGCCGTTGAGAAGCACGATAATTCCAGCATTAGTCAAAGAAATTCTTGTTGTGGGTGGCCTGCTGAAAAGTTACTTAAAATATCAGTTATCCTTTCAGATGATTTATTTTCTTCTTTGTTTTTCAATGGTCACTAAGCAACCTTGTAATTATTTATTCACCTTGACTCTAAGAAGTGGAATCCTTGGAAATTGCTCCAAAGTACTCCAATTAAAGGAAAAGAAATTGATATTCAGGTCTAAAAAGGGCAGCACCTATGATTTTGAGTAACATAAACAAGAAAATGATCTTCTCTGGGTATCTTGAAACATCCGTCACCTAGACAACACCTCAAAGCCATGGCCCGTCAGGTGGGCTTCTTACCTCATCTTTCTGTTATCAATTACTGTTCATTCCAAATCTTGAATGCCAGATTTGATTGCCCTAAATTCTGGGCATGATCAAAAAAGACTTCAATTGTGAAGTTTTAAAGAAAGAAGGAAATTTTTTTAGTGTTCAGATAAGACTGCCAGATCAGTAATAAATAAAACATTATGTCTAACATTTTTTAAAATGCATGTAGTGAACAGGTACTTTCACAAAATAACACGGAATCACTTTTTTAAGCAAATACCACATATAAAGTACGCACAAACACACACTTTTAGCATCTTAGCTATTTATAGACCAGCCTAAGGGCAATAGAGCTTATGAAAATATTGTCACTAAAGGAAAAAACACAAAGGCAAGTTTCCAGATTGAGCTCATTCCTGCCTCCCAACCTCCATGGTGGCTGCTTTTGCCTCTGCCTCAGAAGTTCCCAAACTTTATCAGTTTGCAGAACCCTTATTAATTGTTTTTCCTGAGGTCTCTAAACCAAAAGAAGAGCCTAATATTTATGTTCATTAGGTAGTTAAGTGCTAACGATTTAATAGCTATTTATATCTAAGCAACTTGAGTAGCTGTTAAAAAATATTACACATAAAATGACCAAAAAAGTAATGCTTGCATTTCATTCTTAAATAGCCACAATTACTTAATAACAGGATTGCAATGGGAAAGGCACAACTTCTCCAACCTTGGAATCATGTTAGAAATCACCACCCTCATTTCCTGTTCCACGTTGGTTTTTATAGGGTGTTGCTTTTTATAGGAGCAACCACTGAAAACCCAGCTTTGCCAAAATGATGATGTCATTGAAAGAATGTAGCATGATCCAGTGTTGAAACTGTCAACTGCATGGAAGTAATAGTTTGCACAGTGTAAAACAGATGTTGAGTATCACTGTGTTTCCGTCAAAAATTTAAAATATCCTGCAACGCCCCTGCAAATTCATTGCAGAGGCCTGAGGTCCTCCACACACAGTTCAGGAACTGTGATTCGACCCTACAAATTTGTAATGGTATTTGTTTTTGCATGGGTTCCCTAGAAATCAGATCCTGGGGCAAAGATTGCAAGCCAAGACTTTATAGAGAATTGTAATCCCAGAACTACTTGAAGGAAAAAAGAGAAGGCAAAAAAGAAAAAAGGGGAAAAATAAATTCAAGGTGGTGAGCAACGAGATGGTCACACCCTGAAAAATAAACATACCTGGTCACTTGGGCACCAGAACTTCCTCCAGACACACCGACATCATCGTTGCACCTGGGAACGTTGCATCTGTAACAAAAAGAGGAATTTCTCGGTCTCTTTCTTCCTGTCTCTCGTCTCTCGCTGGTTGACATTTGTCCATTAGGGAATTAAGTCACCCTCGCTTCTAGGTTGCATTATTGGATCGTTATGGCAGCCTCTGGGGCACCCAGGCCCCTGCCCCACGGCAGGCCTCCTCATCCTTTTCTGCAGGTGATGGGGGGAACCTCTAAAGACAAGACAGAGGCTGGTCGGACATGCGCAGTGGAGGCTGCGCAGGAGCCCAGCCCTCCCCGAGGAAGGCTGAAAGAGCTAGCGGAGGCAGGGTACCAGGTGACAGCAGTGGCAACTGGGACTCTCATGGAGCAAGTGAAGGCACACCGGGGTAGGGAGAGGAGAGGCACATCAGCTAGGCCCTGCACACTGTGCATGTCTCCTCGTTCAGCTCTGACTCCACTTCCCTCCTGCTCAGAGAGGCCTCCCGGATCCTCCTTAGAATGCTCGTTGCTTCCACAGCTGACATACAACTTTTTATCTTCCTCCTACCACTTTCCCACCGTCTCAACTGTCCTATTTACTTTTGTCTTTCTCTGCTTATTAGACTAGGAGGTGTCTCTTAGCTGTGTTCAACAAAACTGTGCTAGGCACACAGTAGGCACACATGTTTACTAGGTGAATGAGTCAATGTTGTCCAACACTTATTTGCCCTTAAGGAACGTCAGAGGGGCAATCAGAAAGGCGTTGGGATTGTACATTCACCAGCTGGTAAGGGAAGAAAGGTTAGGACCGAGCCTGAGATGCCTGGGCTCGTGGTCATTGCCACACAAAATAGGAAGCTATGGGGAGAGCCCGGAATTAGAATGGAGGCAAATCTTTTAGGTTCTCTGGATAGGAATTGTAGGGATTCGTTAGCATAGGCAGTCTCTAAGGTAGCATTAAGTAAAAAATAGAGCCATTACATCTCCAAGGTGGGAGGGGTCCTTAGAGCGTCCAATGCAGCCTTCCATCCGTGCACGGCACTCCCGCAGCATCACTTCCCATGATCCTTTGTAGCCTTGAACAACTGATGTTAACGGGGGTCACTACTTTCGGAGACAACCTGCTCATTTTCCACAGGCTCTGCCGTAAAGTTCTTCCCATTTTTTATTATTATTCCTTCCTCTCGCTCTTGGTGCCCCAAAGAAAGTAATATAGTTTACAACGTTCCTGTACTTGAGCAGCGGGTGTGTGGGCCAGAATAAAGAAATTAACCGTTATTTAAGTTTTCTGTGTTTTATCCTTTACCTATGTCTGTAAGAGTTGAAGTCTGTCGTTCACTGCATTCACATTCCTTCCTGGGCCTTATCAAAGCAGGTCTGATCTGCAATATAGTCAGGAAAGTCACCGACGAATTTCCTCAAAAGAATAAGGTCAGGCTAAGAATGCGTAGCCTACCCCATAAACCGCAGTCCAGGCTGAGAGTCATTTGTTTTCCAGGCAGTTGCCAGTTGTGTATATGGGGTACACGCTGTTTGAGGTGCTAGAGATTCATCAGGGAAAAAACGAAAGGTCCCGGTTTCTTACTGGTAAACATTCTAATGTTCCATTAATCAATACCTTTTGTGAATAGTTATTAACATCTGAATTAAAACACTGAGCTGGTCTTTCATTGAATCCACATTTCTTTATTCCAGTACAAAGTCTGATTGAGGGACTATGTCCCGTCTGCTATTTCTACTGCATTACCTCAGAGTATCAGACAAAAAAAAAAAAAAGAAAAACCCTCTCAGAGAAAATGAGGCTAATCTAATGTGACTTTTTAATTAAGTCATCGTAATTTCCAGGGATCATGCCCATCTCTTTTATTTTTTCAACATATGGCAAACATTCATTAAGCCTCTTCTGTAAAAACACTATGCTAATGCTAAAGATTCAAAGATAGGTACAATTCAGTACATTACCTAGAATAGTTTGCCATTTAATTGTAATAAATGAAAGCCATTTTCTTTCTTTTTCACTGAAAGTAATGAAAGTCATGTGGTAGACACCATGGCCTTTTTACTCAGAAGCCATTCTTGTCCCCATTATCCCTCATCTTCCTAGACTCTGGAATTACAAAGGACAATACACTCTCTTTCCCAAACTTCCCATCAGGAAGTGCGACTATGTGACCTGGTTCTGACCAATGAGCTCTAAGCCAAAATAGCCAGATGGGGCTTTGGGAAAGCGTTTTATTAGCCCAGAAAAGTAATATGCCCCTTTAGTCCTTTGCCCTTCTTCCCTCTTCAATTCAATGCCTGGCGGTATAATAGCCATCTTGCAACCATGAAGACTAAAACCGTTTACTCAGGATGAAGAGTAAGAGGTAATGGGCCTCCATCCCCGATGACTTCCCTGAGCAGTTGGCAGGCCCGGACGGCTGGCCTACTGTTTAGACTTTTTATTACAAGAGAAAATTATACTCCTCTGTGTTTAAGCCAGTGTTGATTTGGATTCATTTTTTATTTGCTTGCACTCAAATGCATTCTTAAATTTTAGTTGGCACAAGTGAGTTCAGAAAGTGTTTAATATATTAATTGAACTATCCATAATGACCTCAATCAAATGGGGTATTCAGGCTATCTCCCCCCACCAAATTGAAATTTTATAAATAATTCCCAAAGCTAACTATGAAGTTAACACTATTAGTCTTTAATCAAATTCTCCCATTTCTGGAAAAGTATCTTAAGTAAAAATCCCAAGTACGATCATTGCAAGCACAGGAACATATTTATCATAGAATTGCTTATAATGATGAGGAAGTGATCTGACACATCAAAAATTGGAAACTAAGTAAATTTTTCTAAGTCCTTTGAAGGAATATTATGCAGATGAATAGTTATTTTATAATATTGTGCAGAATAATACGTATGGATCCATGTAAATGGTATGCAAATCGCTGAAGATGTGCTAAATGAAAACAACGGGATACAGAGCGGCATCCTCATTGCTACTGTGTCCAATATGGGTACAGGAGACAGAGAAGGGAGCATGCTCATCATTCCCCTCAGTGACGCCTCCTCACCTCTGCTTCTTTGAAAGCCAAGATGAGCCACACTCAAGCTGAGGAGTCCGTGATGGGCATGACCAACCTGTCCCACAAATACATCAGCACAATGACATGGTCGACAAGTCTAGCCTGCCGACGATGCTGAAGGGGAATTTCCCTGACTTCCTCAAGGTCTGTGACCAAAAGGGCAAAGATTACTTGCCCCATATCTTTGAGGAACAGGACAAGAAGGGAGATAAGAAGATTCAGTTTTCCGAACTTCAGTCTTTGGTAGGGGACATAGCCAAGGACCACCGCAATCAGAGCCATGGAGAAATGCCTTGTTCTGGGGAAGGCAGGAGGCCCAACCCAGCCCGAGGCCTCCAGAGACCCCAATAAAAATGTCTCCACCCCTCAAAACAAGACGGAGAAGGAATGCACAAAGAGGAAAATAATTGGTTTTGAGATGACTCTAATTTTTTCAAAATTATTTATACTGATATTATGTTATAATTATAAGGCATTAGATCATAAAAATTACTTTATTAAATACAATGTTATTTCAAAAATACCTTTTTGTACTTCTACTAGAGACAGAAGTATCATACACTTATAGTTTGGAATCACTGGTAGTATAAACAGAACCATTTAATCTAAATAAGTGGCATAAAACATTTTAATTCAGTAAAGGGGGAAATTTTTATAATAGGAAAAGTTCATTAAGATTAGAATGATCCCTCCCCAGAATGAACATGAAATGTGGAGTCAAATGAGTTAAAGAAATTAACTTCATTTTTCTTGTATGTCATGGACAATGAAATTATTTTAATATTGAAGATTGTCTTCTGCACAAATAAAAATGGCAATAATAAAAAGTGGGCTGGAGGAATGTGGAGATTATCTGTTCCCACCTTCCATTTCACAAATGAGGAAACTGACATCTGGAGAAGCTAAGTCACTTCCCAGCATTCACATAGGTACCGTAGTTAGTGGAGAACAAAGAGTAGAGTTCAGGTCTTCTTTAATGTCACTTATCCCCCAGAATAAACATTTACTCTTTGTATAAGCATTTATTACACAGGTTCTCTGTACTACTACAGACTGGACACTTTGTTAGGCATTGTATTCAAAGGTAAGTTGGAACATACACTACTCTTCAAGGATCAGAGCTTTAAAGGGCAAACAGGATGATAATTATAATGCACATGGACATAGCGCTTATGTTCAACTAGGTTACAAATGCCTTGGAACATGACCTTAGAGGACATAACAATTGATGTCTGATGAGTTCAGGGGAAAAGTGACTTTCACCATCTAGAAAGAGCACATTGCAAAAGCACAGAAAAAAAATGAAAGAACCAGAGGCACTGTGCAATGCCAAATATTCTGATATGGCACGGACTTGGAATGGAGGGGCAAGAGAGAAGTGGAGGTAGATGAGGCTGGGGGCAAGTTACAGATCCTTTGAGAAGCCTTTCCATTCTGTTCTGAGGATTTTGAACTTTGTGAAACAGGCGACTAAAAAGCACAGTTTACGCCTCTATAGGGAATATAATATAATTAGATAATAAGCTTTAGAAAGCTATCAAGCTGTGGAGGACAGAGCTGGACAGGAAGAGGCAGGAAGACAAGTTATGAGTCTGTGTAAGAAATATTCTGTGCAAGAAATATGAAGGGCTTGAACTAAAGCAGTGGAAGTGGGCTAAGAAGTAGAATAAATATTTTAGAGCAATTACTGAGCTAGAAACAAAAATATTTAACAAATTAACTATAGATAGTGAGAGAAATAGTAGAATCAAAGTTGAAATCAACAAGTAGCCCTAGAAATTTTAAGTAGATTCTAATAACACAAATAACCTAATGTAATTGAACATGGTCTTATCTATGTTATCTGTATGTCATACACAGCTGCTCAAAACCCCCATATCCAACATATCAATCTCAGTTAATCAAACGCAAGTTATGCAAGAGAGAGGTCAGGTCAAATACCTGTTATAGTTTACCAACACTGATTGTGAATAGAAAATGTCAATAGACCTATATTTAGTAACAAGATTGTATTAGGAATCAAAATAGTCCAACAAAGAAAAGCTCAGAATCAGATGGCTTCACTGGCGAATTCTACCAAACATTTGAAGAAGAATTAATACCAATGCTTCTCAAACTCTTTCAAAAATTTGAAAAGGAAGGAACACTTCCAATCTCATTCTGCAAGACCAGAATAACCCTGAGCGCAAAGTCAAACAAAGACACTATCAGAAAACTGTAACCCAATATTCCTGATAAACATTGATGCAAAAATCCTCAAAAAATAGCAGTAAACAGAATTCAATAACACATCAAAAGAATCACATGCCGTGAACAAGTGGGATTTATTCCTGAAATGCAAGATGGCTGAGCATATGAAAATCATTCAATATAACATCACATTAACAGAATGAAGGAAAAAAACACATGATTATCTCAACTAAAATTAAAAAGCCATTTTACAAAATTCAACACCTTTTCATAACTATAAAAACACTCAAGAACCTAGGGATAGAAGGAAACTTCCTCAAACTGATAAAGATTTTTTTTTTAAACCTACAGCTAACATCATACTTAATGGTAAAAAACTGAAAGCTTTTCCTTTAAGATCAGGAACAAAATAAGAATGCCTGATTTTTGCCACTTGTATTCCAGACAGTACTAGAAGTCCTAGCCAGAGCAATTAGGCAAAAAAGGAATAAAATGTGTCCAAATTGAAAAGAAAGAAGTAAAATTATCTCTGTTTGCAGACAAGATTATTTTAGGAGTACAAAGTCCTGAAGATTCCACATACAAAAAAAAAAGTTAGAACTGATAAATAAACCGAGAAAAGCTTCAGGATATAAAATCAACATGCAAAAATCAATTGTGTTTCTATACACTATAATAAACAATTAGAATAGAAAAGTTATGAAAACAACTCCATTTACAATAGGATCGAAAAGTATAAAATACTTAGAAATAAACAACCAAGAAGGCAAAAGATTTGTATACTGAAAACTACAAAATGTTGTTGAAAGCAACTGAAAAAGGTCCAATACACAGAAATCCATGTGTTCATGAATGGAACCCTTAATGTTGTTAGGATGTCAATACTACCTGAACCTATCTACAATTTTAATGCAATCCCTACCAAAATCCCAGAGGCATTTTTTCAGGAGTAGAAAAATAATCTATCTTAAAATGTATATGGATTGTAAAGGATCCTGAATAGCCAACACAATCTTGAAAAAGGAAAAGTTGGAAGTTTTACACTTACTGATTTCAAAACTCACTACAAAACTAGTCACCAAAACCGAGTAGTACTGGCACAAAGGCAGACATACAGACACAGAGAATAGAAAAAAATAGCTCAGAAATAAACCTTCACACATATGATTAAATTCTTCTCAACAAGGGTACTAATATCATTCATTGGAGAAAGGATAATCTCTTCAACAAGCACTGTGGGAAAACTTGGCTATCCATTTGCAAAAGAATGAATTTGGACCCTTATTTAGCTCAAGTTGCTGTAAAAAATATCATTGCCTGGATTAAACAACAGACATGTATTTCTCAGAGTCCTGGAGGCTGGGAAGTCTAAGATCAATGTGTCAGCAATTTAATTCTTGATGAGGGCCCACTTCCCAGTTTGCAAACAGCCTCCTTCTGCCAATATTCTCACACGGTGGAGAGAGAGAGGGAGTTCTAATGTCTCTTCTTCTTCCTGTAAGAGCACTAATCCCACTATGGGAGCTCCACCCTCATGACTTCATCTAAACCTAATTACTCCCAAAGTCCCTACCTACTACCTTGGTGGTTAGGGTTTTATAATACAGTATATGAATTTGGGGAGGACACAAACATTCCATCTATAACACTTATCTTACACCATATAAAAATTTTAATTCAAAATTATTGAAGACAAAAATGTAAGATGAAAAAAGCTTCATGACATTGGATTTGGCAAAGATTTCCTAGATACGACACAAAACGTACAGGCTACGAGAGTAAAAATTAGATAAATTTGACTAAATCAAGATTTAAAACTTCTGTATATAAAAGGACATAATCAACACAGTGAAAGGCAACCTACAGAATAAGAGAATATACTTGCAAATCATAGATCTGATAAGGAGCTGATACAGAATACATAAAGAATATCTATAACTCAACACAAAAATCACAAATAACTTGATTTAAAAATGGGCAAAGGATCTAAACAGGCATTTCTTCAAAGATGATACACAAATAGCCAACGAGCATATAAAATAATACTCAACTTCACTAATCATTAGAGAAATGCAAATCAAAATCACAATGAGATATCACCTCATACACCTTAGAATGGCTACTATCAAAACAAAAAGGAACTGGAAAAGAGCAGGTGCTAGAGAGAATGTAGAGAAATTGGACCTTGTCCCTGTCGTTGGAAAAGTGAGATGGTGCAGCCGCTGTGGAAAAGGGTGTGGCCATTCCTCAAAAAATTAAGAATAAAATTATCATATGACCCAGAAATTTCACTTCTGGGTCTGTATCCAAAAGAATTAAAAGCAGACTCTCGAAGAGATGTTCATACACTCATCTTCACAGCATCGTTATTCACAATAGCCAAGAAGTGAAACCAACCCCAGAGTCCATCCCTCTATGAATGGATAAACAAACGTGGTATGTACATAGAATGAACTAATATTCAGCCTTAAAGAGGAAGGAAATTCTGACACATACTGCAACATGGAAAAAACTGAATGACATTATGCTAAGTGAAATAAGCCAGTCGCAAAAAGACAAATACCGTAAGAATCCACTTATATCAGGTACCTAGAGCAGTCAGCTTTATGGGGAAAGATGTGGAATGGTGTTTGCCAGGGGGTAGGAGAGGGGAAATGAGGAGCTATTGTTTAACGGAAACGAGTTTTTCGTTTTGCAAGATGAAAACCTTCTGGAGATTGATATACTTAACACTACTGAACTATATGCTTAGAAATGGTTAAGACGGTAAATTTTGTTATACCTTTTTACTGCAATTTTTTTAAAAAAACGACTTGCGGAAAGCCTTTGAAACAATAGGTAAGCGATGTTTGAGGACAACCTGAAAGCGAATTTATGCTGAGACCACAAGTTATTGAATCCATCTCTGACTCTATGTCTCGGGCCATGAGCAAGGAAAATAAATTCTCCAATGATGAGTCCAAATGAGTCGGAGCCAGGCAGGCGCAACTGCAAGGCGACGGAAGAAATAATTTCTTGATGGAGCCATCAAAGCGAAGATGCCAATCCCTGCACCAGATTTCAGGACATTGGAGCTTTCTCTGCCCTCTTCATTAATCAAAGATAATGCAGAATTACAGGGGGAAATGACTTGCCAAAGAGTTTTCCATTTTCTGCCTCTCTGAAGTGACGCTGCTCGGAGTGAGAAAAGTTCCCTGAGGACAAAGCCTCCTGCTCTAGGGACCCGAGTTTGTTTGTGGCAGCAACAGAGTGCTCAGAGGTCTGTTAGGTCGACTGTCCCTCCAGGGAGGCCAGCACCATCAGCAACACTTACCTAAGCCAATCCTCCACTGTGGAGCTGCACACAAGAACCCCTGCATTTCCCCTTCGGTCCCGGTCTTTAATTGACTTGCTGTAATTTAACCTTATAGGCCAACATCGCTTTGCTCTCCACAGGGCTTAAAAGCAACCCCTGTTACATGCACTGAAACTTCTTTTCAACTGATAGTTTATACCAGTGTTTCTCAGTCTTCGCTCTTAAAGGGAGAAAGGGTTCTTCTAGACCACAGTTTCAGTGGCGTTCTTTCATTTATAATTTGGCTTTACAAAACAAGGCATAAACTCCTTCTATTAGTTAAGCGACAATGCGACCAAAATAATGTTCAAATACTATAAAAAAGTACTCAACTCAAATATTCCAAGTCATAATAGGAATGGATAATGGATGAGGTTTTTCTCAAATTAAATCACCCCCTTCGGCGTGAATGTGGTCCTATTTGCCCCAGAATTGGTTCTTTTAAGATGAGGGTTTGGAGTCTACGGCCATACCACCCTGAACGTGCCCATTCTGGTCTGCTCTGGTCTCGGAAGCTAAGCAGGGTCGGGCCTGGTTAGTACTTGGATGGGAGATCGGGGTTTTAATGATACTCAGCTCTCTGATAATCCCGTCTCTTTTCTTTATCCATTAGCCCACAGTCACAAGAGAGCGCTACTTGGCGATCAGTGTAAATGGGGCCCCTGAAGTCACAGGTCGTTAGTATTGAGAAGATAATCTGAGCCATGCAGAATTGACATATACTAGTTTTTTTAGACTACCATATAAATAAAAACAAATATTTTTAAGCTTGAGGAGGAATAACAGAAGCCTTAGGTTCTTGGGAGGAGGTGGGGAACATTACAGCATACCTCCGGGAGCATCCATTTAATACTTAGTGCATTTCATCATTTCCTGTTTACCTCTGCCCAGCTAGAGTGTCAGCAACTTGAGAGCAGAATCTATGGTTCTGCAGCTTCTCCTGTAGTACCCAATAAAACTATGCCTATTGGGGTAAATTATAATTGATTAATTGTTTGCTTGATCCAGAGGTTCTGAACTGATTGACTAAGGTTTCCTGGGTATTTACTCCCAATTTATTGAGTTAAAGATGATATTATTGGGCTCAGTGAGTGGGTTCAGCCCTGGGGTGGGCCATTCTGAGACCCGAGTTCTGTCGGCTGCCCAATGGCAGTGCTCCATTACCACCTGCAGTCAGACCTGAGCACTCACCTGAGCACTCACATTTCCTGCTTTCACTCAGGTGAACCCCGGGACAGAAAATGAGAACTGGATTTAAAACAGGACAAGTATGGAAAAACCTACCTCAAACCTGCCACCGTCTAAGGCCTGTCTCAGAAGGACTGAGTGGTGGCGAGGAGGTTGCATGAGAAAGCCAGAGATCTGCACACTCAGTCTGGACCACCGAGCAGTTGTGTAGCTTCAAGCAAGTGACTCAACTTCTTCAATATTTAGTTACCTCACTTATAAAATGATAGAGATTCTCTAAGATTCTTTCTTGTTCCAAGAATCTCATACGGAGAAACAAGGTGGAAGCAGAATTGTAATAGATGTCTACCTCATTGTACATTTTGTGGTCCTGAAGCAACACGAGTGATACCCTGACTACTCAACTGTTTCGTTTTTCTCTCACATCTCCCCCTCTTTCTCCATCCTCTGCCTCCTTCTCTTTCCTCCCTTCCCCCTTCAGATGGTGATGGCCATCAGGGAAGAAAGGAGCCGCATCAAGAACACTTCCGAAGGGTGTATCCACAGAGTGTTTTACAGATTCCAGCATGTTCCCTTTCTCTTGGGAACAAAGATGGATCCTCTTTACGTTTCCCTGTCTCAGAAAGCAATTCCACAAATGTGTTCACCAATTGGAATATTGAGCTATTTCCAAAGGATCCCTTCATCAAAGCTAATGGATGAATGTAGCCTGGTGGTCAAGAGTTCATCAAAGTGTTTCCTGACCCATTAGTCAATAAACGTGAAATGACAATAGCAGGAATGAACTATTAACACCACTCTGGGTGAGTTCTCTGAGATGGAAGGAAGTGGGAAGGACAAAGAGAGAGCCCATTATACAGAAAGATGTAACTCATACAAAAAGCAATGTGTTTGTTCCCCATATGGTTAAAATGTGTTCTTTAAGCGAATATCCTTAAAAGGTCCCATTACATTTTTATTAACATTATCTTCAGTTCTTCCGCAGAAAGCATACAGTCTGATTATTCAGCCTGAACTCCCCTTTCAAACATCTTGGTCTCCTCGCAGCGGTTTTTGGCCTCTTGTGCCCGCCAGCCTGTGCTGTCCCTCAGCCAGTGCTGGCAGGCTCTTGGCCCTCTCAGATAGAAGTGCATTGTCAAGAGTGAAAGGTAAGGGGGGTATCCTTTATCCCTCCAGGAGGCCTATAGAGAAAAACCTGATGGTCAAGAGGGAGGACTCTAAGTGCCCTCTAATGCTGAATGTTCTTGCTAGAGTACGCAGGAACAGCAACTACCCTCCCCACCAGCAAATTTCTTCTGCCTCGGCTCCAAAAAGGTCCATTGGCTTAGCCAGTTGGTTGCCCAAATCACCTAAGCAGATGGCAGGCCTCCTTGGTAGCTTCCTGGTCTCGGGATCATCCTATGTAGTATGGTTATCTGGGATGTCCATCAGATTCCTGATTTGGGGGATTGTCCTATATGAACTGTTCACCAAGTTCCAATGTTTGGCCATAGTTATTTTAATGGTTGAGTTGGCCATGCAAAAAAAAAAAAACCCACACAGAAAGATTAAGAAGTTTGAAATCTGCATTCAACTCACCATGTCCCCCAAATTTCTCAGGGCATTAATTTAACCTAAGGCTTGAGAAAATGCTGGGGATATGTTACAGTGGTTTTGAGGAACTCTTGGAACCTCTCATCAATTTACCAGTTCCCTCTAATTCTTGGTTCCACCCATAATTTCACACACCTATTTTCATTTCCTGGTGCTTATCTTGGGCCACTTATCAATCTATTCAAGTAATCATTTTTCCATGCAAAAACAAACAAACAAATTCTTTCCCCTTCTCTACCTGTCCATTCTTTTGTACATGTATAGCCATTAAGCTGGACAAGAATGTTTACATGTGTCAAAATGTGAGTGCTCATGGAAGTGTATAGTACTGATGGTTGAACTTGACCCCAAACCAGATCAATGGAATGGAGCCCAGGCATTTTGAGAATCATTTCCCAGGTAATTCTAATGTACAGCCACCAAGTTTGAGAACCATTAATCTGGAAGCTTGTTGGTTTCTCCTGGTACAACAATCTGGGCCCCTGCCCAGTGAATGTCGGTTCCCGATAAAGTAACGTGGTCTCCCAAAGCCTTTGCAGCATAAACAATGGATGTAACAGTAATTTTCAGAAGGGAGAGATGTCTGTGGGTGGGTGTGGTCCGTAAGGAAAGTTTTGTGGCATCCACAGGAATCCACAGAAAGCTTTAAATTACAGCTATCGTTCCACTTCTGCTCTGTGAGCAATCTCTATCGAGAAATCTTACAAGTACAATAATTCTACTAACACTTACGTAGTGAATGCTCTGTGACAGTAATTAACATATTACTTATACTAACTCACTCTATATTCACAATAACCCGTAAGGTAGGTACTGTTTTGATTTCCATTTTTTGCACGGAGGAAGTAAGCAGAGAGGTTTAGAGACTTGCTCCGGACGATAAAAGTGGTTCATGGCAGAGTCAGCATTTTGAATCCTGCCTCCAGGACCTGTGCCCTATCTCTGGGGCGGAATTCCATTATAGAACCACTTAATTCATCTGCGATTCTTTAAACTGAGCTAAATATGTCTTCTTTTCCATGTCGACTTATGGGTTCTAACCTTGCCTTTTGAAGACAAATCTGTTTCATATCATGAAGGACTCACGTATCTAAGGTTATAGGTTGTTAGACGGGAATTGTAAATCAATTACTGTTGCCCTTGCATTTTATAGATGGCCAAATTGAGGGCAAAATGTTTCCGATGTTTCCAGGGCTACATGGCTAATCAATGGCCCGGCCAGAACAAAAGCTAGACCTCTAGAAAGTTCCAATCCAGCACCCATTTGATTCTACCTCTCAAAGAGCATATTTGCTTCTCCAGGACAAATAACTCAGTCTCCCACTTTTCAATACACAGGGTGGGGGGAAAAAGTAGGTTTACAGTAGTTTGCATGGAAAAATAATACAATAACGCATAAATAATAATACAAGAATAAACTATGTTTTGCATACTCCCAACCGTAAACCTACTTTTCTCCACCCTGTAGGGCAGGACTCTCGGCATCTTCATTTTTTGCCCTCATTTTGCTTTCTTCTGGGTACACTCCAGTTCATCCACATCCCTCTTCAGACCAGCTCCCTCAAATTCTCTGCTCCACTCTTAAAGTAGAGAACTTCACCTTTATTTCTGGCAATACGGTAGACTGTCTGAAGACATTTCCCTTAGGATAGACTACCTAAAACTCTGGATGAAATATAAAAAACATCCTTTTCAATGAATCTCTGATTCACTCATTAAGTTGATTTAAAAAGTAAGGGAAATACTTTAAAAACCAGAGATAATGAGAAAATTTTCCCTAGAGGTATTTGCTGACCCCTTGTGTAGCAGAGCTGAATGTTTAATGGGTAGGCTGAGGAGGGTGGGAGCCAGAGCCTACATAGGATGGTGAGCTGGATGGAAGACCCACACAGCCAAGGCTCCTGAAGCACAGCATCCACAGTGGGAGATCTCGAAATAGAAAAAACCCACACCCCGGGGGAAGCTAGTACAGTTGACTCCAGTGTGAACACTTAGTGGGCAGTAAAATAATATTATAAAGAAGGATGCAGAGAAGGGGAAGGAGGAAGAAGAGGAGGAGAGAAGAAGGAGGAGGAAAAGGAGGAGAAGACAGTCTGCTGAGAAAATAAATTTCTAACCACATTTGTGCAGATTCGCGGTCAGCATCCATACTAATTCTATGGACATAAGTATTTGAACATAACTAATTATATGAATTTGAAACTTAGTTTCAGCAGTGCCAGATAGAGTTTTGGCACCTGGTGCAATAAAAGCAGGTTTTCTCTAAAGGAATACAGTTTAAATTTAGGCTTGGAAGAATTTCCACAGATAGAGTTTCCAAGAAAACGAGTTCAAGACGAAATATTACAAAACCCATAAAGAGGCAAAGCACGGTGAGAAAGAGTGCACAGAAAAGCAAATTGCAGAATCATTCTGCAAAACACTCAGATCTGAGAAATATTAATGCAGAATATAAAGTGATTATGTTTAATATATTTTAAAATGAAAAATTAGAAATTTGTTATTAAGAGCAAGTGATGATCAAAACAACTAAGCACTTTACAAAACAAAAACAAATACAGCTTCAAAAAATACAAAATTAGATATGCAGTGGACATGTTAAGCCACATGTGGCAGACTCACGGATGTGCCACCGAGATTCCCCTCAAGGAAGGACTTACCCGACTGCCGGGAGTGTGGCCATCACGCAACCTCCAGCTGTCGGCGCCTTCAGAATTCTCCCCAGATGCCAACAGCTGCCTCTCCCAATGTCCCTGTATCCAGTGACTGAGCAATGATGGGGTACAAGCACCCCATTTCCTCCTGAGGCAGGATAACTCTGACGGAAAATTTCACCGCAGAGCTCCCTGCTGGATTAGCCAGGACTCTGTTCGGGCTCCATCATCGTTTGTCTTTTCCTTCTGCCCAGACCTGCTTCTTTGTCTTTCTTTTCATAAGTTTTAGAGCCCTAATCAAGAGCTTATGCCCCAAATCATGCCCGGCTGGTGTAGCTCAGTGGATTGAGCGCGGGCTGGGAACCAGAGGGTCCTGGTTCGATTCCCAGCTGGGGCACATGCCTGGGTTGCGGGCCAGGTCCCCAGTGAGGGCCATGTGAGAGGCAACCATACATTGCTCTTTCTCCCTCCCTTCTCCTCTCTCTGAAAATAAATAAAATAAAAAAATCTTTAAAAAAAAAAAAAAAGAGCTTATGCCCCAAATCCAATTCCAGCATCAGCTTCCAGAGAAGCAGAAGACACAGCACGTTGTAAGAAGACGTACCATATTTTTCAGACTGTAAGACGCATCTAGGTTTTAGAGGAGGAAAATAGAAAAACAAAAAAAAAGTGAAGCAAAAAATGTGGTAAAATATTCAATAACATAAATAACATAATAGTTCACCAATTTAAATGTAAACAGAACATTCGGACTATAAGATGCACCCCCATTTTCCTCCCAAATTTAGGGGGGAGTGCATCTTATAGTCTGAAAAATACGGTATTCACTGGGAGAACAGATCTGCAGTGAGAGCCCACAGACACATCCGTGAGAGTTAAGGGAGGCTGCAAGTAGAATACCATCGGAAAGGTAAGTCAGACTTCCGTAAGGAACTTAGATAGAGGGAGAGAGGAAGGGGCAATGTCGGAAAAAGAAAATGGCAGAGAATTTTCAAAATGGATGAAAAACACCAGTGTTTGGGTTAAGAAAACAGTGCATCTCAGGTAAGGTCATAATCCATCATTGAGTTAGTTACTAGGCAAAAAAATGATCATGAAGTAGCCAGAAAAAAAAAAAGCCAGATTACCTTCAGATAATAAAGAACTAAAAAAACCCTGATTTTCATATTAGCAAAATGGGAAGCCTAAAGACAGTGGGATTAAAATATTGAACAAGAATAACTGTCAAGCTAAAACTGTCAAAAAGAAAAAAAAAAAGAATGGCAATTATGTGATGTGAGAGGTGATAGCTAATGTGATAGGCATATTACAACATATAAATGTATCAAATCAACATATTGCACACCTTAAACTTACACAATGTGGTGTTAATTATACCTCAGTAAAAATAAAGTGGTTTACCCAGCCAAACTATTTTTTAAGAATTAGGAAGAATCAGAGAATCATAGGCAAACTAAAGCTTAGAACAAGACTCTCACATAACCCTTTTCCTCTATAACACTTAGTAGGTATTTTAAAATTTTTTCTGTGGCCCCCTGATCTACAATATATGCCTCTCCT
>PVJI01011265.1:0-56819 GCA_004026765.1 Micronycteris hirsuta
CCAACTTGTTTGGGATTCTCTGTGCTTCCTTGACTTGTATGTCTATTTCCTTCACTGAATTAGGAAAGTTTTCTTTCATTATTTTTCAAATAGGTTTTCAATTTCCTGCTCTTTCTCTTCTGGCACCCTTATGATTTGAATGTTGGTACTTTTGAAGTTGTCCCAGAGGTTCCTTACCCTATCCTCTTTTTTAAGTTATTTTTTCTTCTTCCTGTTTTGATTGAACTTTTTTCTTCCTTGTGATCCAAATCATTGATTTGATTCTCTGCTTCATTCACTCCACTGTTGATTCTCTGTACATTTTTCTTTATTTTGCTTAGTGTAAACTTTATCTCTGCCTGGGTCTTTTTTATGCTATTGATGTACACAATGAGTTCCTTGGGCATTCCAATAACCAGTGTTTTGAACTCTGCATCTGATAGATTGCTTGTCTCCATTTTGTTTAGTTCTTTTTCTGGAGTTTTGTTCTGTTCTTTCATTTGAGTCATATTTCTTTGTCTCTTCATTCTTGCAGCATCCCTGTGCTTATTTCTATGTATTAGGTAGAGCTGCTTTGACTCCCTGTCTCAGTAGCATGGCCTAATATAGGAAAGCACACCCATAAGTTGGATGGGGCAGAACCTTAGGTAATCGCCTGGGTGGGGCAACCTGTGCGAACCAGGTTCACAGAATCTCAGATATGGTGCCCCTGCTTTGTGCCTTTGTGTGGGGGAGGGCTCAGAAAAGGGACAATGGCCACTGCCTGGCCTCTGGAGTTTTGTCTGGGAGGGAGCTGTCCCCTGGCACTCTCCCTGATGCCAGACACTTCAGTTTCTCCTTGTATGCCACTGGTGCCCTTTAAGCTACTGTCCCGGTGCTGGAGCCCAGAGGGAGTGAGTCTGTGTAAGTCCTAAGTCTATTGTGGACCCTTTAAGAGGAGACACTTGAGAATCCCACAGTTTCTTACACTGCCCCAACCTCCACAGGTTTTTAAAGCCAGAAGTTATGGGGAGTTACATTCCTGGCACTGGAACCCTGGGCTGGGGGGCTTGGTATGGGGCTGGGATCCCTCCCTTCTGACATATCCCTCCTGATTTGCATACACCACATGTGGATATGGAACTGCCTGACCCTCATCTCCACATTTCTATGTTTCTATATCTTTACCCCTACTACTTGTCTGAATTAATATGACTTCTTTAATTCCTTGGTTGTTGGACATCCATACAGCTCAATTTTCTGACAATTCTGGGTGATAGTTGTTCTGTAGTTTTGTTGTAATTTTTGCTGAGGTTGTGTGAGGAGGCAAGCCATGTTTACCTATGTATCCTTCTTGACCAGAAGTCCTTACTCTATAGTCAACTTTTAAGTGTTACTGTGCATACAGTGTAAGAATCGTACAACATAATTCTATTTAACCTCCTGATTTTTGTGCTTTGTTATATATTTTACTTCCTTACATCTTATTACCTTAAACACATTATTTTTTTACATGGTCAATATTCTTAAAAATTAAATAAAATATGCATAAATGAAATATATACATATTAAATTAAACATGAACACACAGATAATATATAAGTATATATTATAAGTAGAAAAGACATAGATATGTCTCTTACATTTGCTCAGTTATTCTTTCTGATATAGTAGATACATGCTTCTATCTTGTATTATTTTTCTTTTATATGAAAATTATTTCATTAGCATGTTGTATAATTCAGATTTATTGAGACAAATACTCTTGACTTTGTCTTTTGCAATGTCTGTTTTGCTTTTATTTATGAGAAATATATTTGCTATATAGCACTCTATTTTTGCTTTTAGTACTTAAAAATATTATTTCATTGACTCCTGCTCTCCTTTAATATTTTTTTCGGGATGAGAAGTCAACTTTCATTCTTCTTATTTTTTTTTCTTGCATGTAATGTGGTTTAATTTTCCTGGCTGCTCTTGAGATTTTCTCTGTATCTTTTGTTTCTATAGTTTGTAAATGTTATGCCTAGAATCTGTGAGTTGTTATATTTCATTAGTTTTGGAAAGGTCTCAGCTATTATATCTTCTAGTTATTCTTTGTCCCATTTTTTCTCTCTCTATCTCTCTCTTTCATTCTCTCTTTCTTTTTCACTCTCTGTTTTTCTGGGACTGCAAGTATACATATGTTAGATGATTTGATATCACTCAATAAGTCTTCAATTCCCCATTTAGTTTAAATATTTTTTTCTCTTTGTGTTTCTGTTTGGTTCCTATTGTTGTTTACCATTTCACTGAATCATCTTTCCTTCTGCTGTGTGCAATGTGCTCCTGTGCCCAATGAATGGATTTTATACTGCTTTTATTATCCTAGCATTTCTACTTAGCTCTTTTTATAGTTTTATATTTTATCTTCTAAAAATTTTAATCTCATCAAGTTTCACTAGATTCTGTTACACAGTTATGACAGTTATTTTAAAGTTCTTCTTAGCTAAATCCAATATGTAGGTCATCTGTCAGCCTCTTTCTGCCTTTTCCTTATTGGTCACATTTTCTAGTTCTTCACCTATTTTATACTTTTTATTCTATGGCAATCATTTTGTGTCAAGAACAGTAGAAACTGCCAGTGAAGGGCTTTCCCTCCCTCTGCCAGCTCACTGGGGTGGGTGCTGAGTCAGTCTAATCTGCAGTCACACAGAACATAGGTTTTGTGGTAGATTTAGTTAGATTTAGTTTGCTCCTGGCTTCAAATACTTTGAAGACAGGATCAGCACTTTCTTTGCAGTAGGGCTTGAGATATGAGCACCAATCATTCTCTAGAGATACTTACTTCAATGTTTTAAAACTCAATCCCCAAAATTTTGAGATATTGGAAGTACTAATTGCTCACAAAACTGTCCTGGTTTTCTGTGTCTGACTCAGGATGTCTCTGTTTATCCAGCTTCCTTAGCCACTTGGTCTGTTCTCCCACCCTGTTCCCACCCTTCAGTGGTCTACTACCTTGAAATCAGCAAAAGACCAGTGTATATTCTATGTGACTCAGGGTTACCTCTGCCTCACTGTCCTCCCTCCCGAGCATGCAGACTCTGGTCTCCTCTGCCTTGTGCTTTGGTGAAGGCCCGCGTGCCTAAGGGGAGATCTCTCTCAGTCTCTCTTCTTGCTCCCAGCTTTTAGCATGTTGTCCGCATGCAGTTAATGATGATCTTATGGAAGAGAGTTGGTGGGAAGGTGCAGATTCACTCTGTCATACTAACCCACAATAGCTATTCAATGTTTGTTGAAAGTTGTGCTGATTTCTCTTCACCTCCACCCATGGAAGACTAGTTTCGTCTTCTCTTTTTACTATTGTTTTCCCATCAGTAAAAGCGGCCATATGATTCTTCCTTAGAAAAGTCTTGTCCATCTTAAAGCTTAATTGATTTAGGGTTTTCATTTATCATTAGCTCTTTGATATGTTTAAAACTAAGTTTGTACTTTTGTCTGCTTTGTTTAATCGTTAGGGTGGGGATGATGGTTGTGTTAGTTTCTTATTGTTGCTGTAAAAATCACTACAAATTTAATGTCTTCAATGCAATATTATCTTACAGTTCTGGAGGTCAGAAGTCGGAAAGGAGAGTTCGTTTCCTTGCCTTGCCCAGCTTCCACAGACCACCTGCCTCCCTTGGCCTTCAGGCTCCTTCTTCCAGCTTCAGAGAGTGTCACTCCAACCCCGATTCCTTTTATCACATCTCCCGCCCTCTCACTCCGACCCTGCGGTCACATTGGGCCCACCTGGATGACACTGGATGATCTTTGCATGTCAACATCCTCAACTTAACCACGCGGGCAATGACTCTTTGCCATAGTCCTCGTTCCTAACATGAATTGAAGATCAGGAAATCATTTAAGAGGTAAGTTTTATATGTCTTTCTCAAAGAAAAATCTCTTCTAGGTAGTGTAATAAAACAACTATTATATCACAGTTTATGGCTAAGTGGCTTTTCTTTTCCCAAATGAGGCAAGAAAGAGATCTAACAGTCTGGAGTACTCAGCTTGGGTCCCAGCCTGCCTTGTTTCTTATCTTCTTTGACCCTCTGTTGGTTCAAATGGGATTATTATGCCTCATGGATTTGTTGTGACCACTGCACTGGATGCCATAGGTAAGCTTCTGATGACTGATAACATGATAGCAATTCAATAAGTAAATATTCATCCACTTTCATTTTCTCTTCCTTTCTTTAATGCATCGAATTAGAAGAATGAGAAGAGAAAACTGGACCTGCAAACATGCAGTGGTAACAATGTCGAGGTTGCGATTTCCCTCTGAAATACTTACCAGCTCCTGTTTGTGGCCTCTCCATAAGCGCAATTAAAGTTTGTCTCATTGATAGACAGCCAGGCAAAAGTTCACAGCCTCATGCCGCGTGAATGGTGACCTGTTGTTTTGTCTTCTTTCCTGCATTTTCCCCTAACCCAGTTCAGACCCAATATCCCTACATGGTGAGAATATGTCTAATGTTATGGTCTTCTGACCTTTACTTATTTCCATGGTAATTGGCCCCAGAAGAAATATCCTTAAATAATATCTCACGTTGTTGTCATCAGAGTAACTTGGCCATGGCTGACGGAGGGGTATCAGAACTCCACATAGAAATCTTCACTTTGTGGGCATTTTTACTCCTAATGAGTACCTACTCCATACAATTAGTCATTTCAGTACCCTATATTTTAGAACTATTCATATGTGGCTTATAAATAGCTGGCATAGAAAAGTGGTTTTGCTTTAATAATGCCTTCTATTTTAAATGACGCTAAGTACCCTGTTATTGCCAGGAAAATAAATAATAGTATACCTCTTATAAAATGCAAATCCCAGCCCATTATTATGAGTTCATCCTATGGGATAGGATGTGACACTGAAGTAAAAGCAGGAGTGGTAATTTTGCTTTAAGATGTCCAATAATTAAAATCAAACCTTTATGAAAGTAAACATTTTCTATACTTAGTTTATAACATCCCTTGCAAGTATCTGCTACATCTATTTTTTACATTTTGAGTAGTAAGAGCTACACAAAAATATTGTATATTACCTACAGGTCTAAGCACAATTGAAATTGACATGTTGCTTTGACTTCCCTCCTTTCCTAAACAAAGTCCACGCACAGGAGCCCGGAGCGTCCAGAGACTCATTTGCCGTGATGGGCAGACTTCAGAACATAGATATAGCAATCTGCTTGGCTAACTCCTGCTACACCTTGGGAGTTGTGGAATAGATCTCAGCAGGCTGAGAGCTGTGCACCCACGCACAGCGGAACGCTGTGATTACAGCAGGTAGGTGGCTCGGGTGAGGGAGAACTTCAGAGACGTGGGAGTCCAACATAATGTGACGTGTGATTTATTGGAGTTTGTAGGGACACACACTGTAATTGTATGCTTGGTATAATGTCTGATTGTTGTGTCTTTCATATACTCTAGAGGCCAGTCCCCCATGTAAGTGATAACCCACTGGAGCTTTTGTTGTGAGTGCAATTGAAACATATGAAATGAATAGCAACTGATTAATTGAAGGCAGCTACATTTTTGGAAAACAAATCAAAGTGATTTGCATGAATCACAGTTTGTTACATAATACATTTTGAGGGCACAAATTACCTTTTTAAAGCCTAAGACACATATATACACAGTGGAACAAACAGAAATATAATAAACTGGGCTATAATGACATAATTCACAGTGAATACTCAATGCCAAAACTGATGTGAAACAAATGATTTTCCAATAAACGACTCAGGCAGAGCCATATCTGCTCTAAAATTTCAATTGAATATTATTTATAATACCAATAATTCTTCACCATTGTTAACCATGGGATGATGGAACAATTTGTTTTACATATTAGTTTGGGGGGTTTGTGTATTCCCAAGTTGGGAACCAATTTGTAGTCATGTCCCAAAAGATGTGGTAAATAAATAGTAAGTCTAAGAGAAGTACTTAGATGCAGGAAAACTTTCAGGGCAAAACCATCATTGCTTTCTCCTAGTTTTTGAATAAAACTAAAGAAGTAAAAATTATGTTGTCAGCATTAAAGACAAACATCATCTTGTTCTCTTTATTATCTATAATAATTTTTTTTAAGTTCCCTTTATTTTTTTTCTTACATTTACTACCTGTGCCCTGGCTGGTGTGGCTCAGTGGATTGAGTACTGGCTTGCAAACCAAAGGCTCACTGGTTTGATTCCCAGTCAGTGCACGTGCCTGGGTTGCTGGCCAGGTCCCCAGTAGGGGGCGTGCCAGAGGCAACCACACATTGATGTTTCTCTCCATCTCTTCCTTCCTTCCTTCCCCTCTCTCTGAAAATAAATAAAAAATAAATAAAATCTTTAAAAAAATTTACTACCTGTATCATTCTTACTGTTACAAGCTAGGCTATAGAAATACAAAAACTAAATTCCAACCTTTATTGATAACCCTTTTTAGTCTCTAGTTTTCCTTTTTGGTTTGGTTTTAAGTGTTATATTGTATATGTGTCATATATAAATGAAATGCTCTTAGGAAAAAATATAAAATACATAAGTGCATATTACAACATGAGATTGCATCATTTATGTCAGTTTATAATCTACTACTCTGCATAACAAAAGATAACAAACATTTTTATGTCAATAACATTTGTATCTCAGAAGATTTGTATGTCAATAAATATATATCTATATCATCATGGAATATCATTATTTATTTAACCATATACTTATTTTCATAGATTTGCTTTACTATAAAAACAAAATGTCAAAGAGCATTCATATCTAAACACACTTGTTTGATGATTTTATTAGGATAAATTCTTAGAAGTAGAATTATTGAATTGCATGCATGAAGATTTTGAAGGCATTAGTTCACATTGTAAAATCATCATCCAGTAAGATTGTATCAGAAACTACTCCCAGTCATCATCTTAAGACTCATGACTCTTAACTACAAATGTAAATATCCTTCTAGAGTATGTTGGGTACCTTTCTTCCTTTTTCCTCTCCCTCCTTTTTCCCTTTATTGCTCTATTCCTTTAGACAGATGAAGAGTAAAGCACCTCTTTATTGTTCTGAAGTTCAAAAGCTTTAGTCACTTAACAGAAACTTACTTAACTGAATGATAAATTTAAATAATTTCTAGCCGTTGTGTAATTTCACTATCAGAAAGAGGACCACTGGCCTTTAGAACTTTAGGGTTCTGTGTTGTCATTTCTGTGCCTGTCATCTTGCTCCTATTAAACTGTCCATTAAGAACATTTTCCTGGGGGTGGGGAGATCAATGTATAGACTTTAAATGTTATTTCATTTCTTTTAAAAGGAAATTAATATACTATGAAGCTCCAAAAACCTAGTTTGTGATTGCTATTAGTCTAAGGAGGCCACCAATCACTAATAAGTTGAGGATGGAATGATCCACAGACTTTTCCTCTCTGGACCTGCTAGTTCTTGTTCACTAGAGGTTCATTATTGGGATGGTGGTGCATATTCTGACAGATAATTGCTTGGTCTGAATAGAAGTTTTGGTTTCTAACTTTTAATATGCATTTTACCTCTTCTTAATAAGGATATTTAACAAATATTTTTAAATTCTGAAATAAGAGATTTGAAAGGAAGTCAAAATATTTAGACAAAAGTAATTTTCTTAAGTGAAAAGTTAGAATTTAAGGAGTTTTTCTTTTTTTTTTCTGTGTACTTTTTCCTCTTCTCTCCCCATCCCCCTCCCCTGTTGATATCCCTCCATACCTTATATAAATCCCTTTAATATTTCATATAATAAAGGCTGTGTGATGATGAACTCCTTGAAATTGACCTTATCTGAGAAGCACTTTATCTGCCCTTCCATTCTAAATGAAAGATTTGCTGGACAGAGTATTCTTGGATATAGGTCCTTGCCTTTCATGACCTAGAATACTTCTTTCCAGCCCCTTCTTGCTTGGAAGGTCTCTTGAGACACCAGCTGACAGTCTTATGGGAATTCCTTTGTAGGTAACTGTCTCCTTTTCTATTGCTGCTTCTAAGATTCTCTCCTTATTTTTAATCTTGGGTAATGTAATTATGATATGCCTTGGTGTGTTCCTCTTTGGGTCCCACTTCTTTGGGACCCTCTGAGCTTCCTGGACTTCCTGGAAGTCTATTTCCTTTGCCAGATTGGGGAAATTCTCCTTCATTATTTGTTCAAATAAATGTTCAATTTCTTGGTCTTCCTCTTCTCCTTCTGGCATCCCTATGATCTGGACGTTGGGCTGTTTACAGATGTCATGGCGGTTCCTAAGCCTCTCTTCATTTTTTGAATTCTTGTTTCTTTCTTCTGGTCCACACTGTTGATTTGAGTCCCAGTTTCCTTCTCTTCCCTATTGGTTCCCTGCACATTTCCCCTCATTTTCTTTAGTGTATCCTTCATTTGTTCATTTATTTACATCCAACTTTCTTCCAATTTTGTGAGCATCCTGATTACCAATGTTTTGGACTGTGCATCTGATAGGTTGGCTATCTCTTCATCCCTTAGTTGTATTTTTTCTGGAGCTCTGTTCTGTTCTTTCATTTGGGCCATTTTTTTTTTCCCTCGGCGCCTGTTACTTTAAGGGGCAGAGCTTTAGGTGTTCACCACTGTGGGGGCAACCTACCTCTCTGTGCCCCCTTGCTGTGCTACCTACATTTCCTTTGGGGGCAGGGCCTGGGAGGGAGCAATGGCGCTTGCTCTGTTTACTGCCAGTTCCCATTCACCCCCAATAAGCTCTCCTGAGAGGCTGGGAGCTGATCTGACCTCCGCCTTACCCCCTCAGGTGCTTTCAACAGGTGGTCAAGGCTTCCCTCCCCCCAATGGTGGGTTGTGGTGGTGGCTCACGTGGTCTGCTCCGCTCCCCAGCTCCTTCTCCCGGTCTATCTGCCTGTGAAAGAGGGACTGCCTGGTCCACCAGTCTCGGCCCCGCTGGTTCCCACGGGCTTCTCCAGGTGCGCCGGCTCTGGGCTTTGCTGAGTGCTTGGGCTGCGCGTTGGCCAGTGAGTCTCTCCGGGCAAACTGCTGTCCCTCTGTGCAGGCTCTCCGCCCGGCTCCGCCCCACTTACCCGTCTGGATGAACATGTCCTCTCTTCTTTGCTGTCAGACTTCCACTCAGTTCAACTCTATGTCCATTCTGGTTGTTTGTTTTGCTTTTTAACTTGTTGTTTATCCTCTTTGGTTGTGAGTAGAGGCACAGTGTATCGGAAGTCTCTTAAGGAGTTTTTCGTTAATAAAAAGTTAGAAAGTCTCAGAGATCCCCCCCAAAGTGGCTATAAAAGATAAACTAGCAAAGTTATCACATTGATAAGTTCCTATTTTTCTAAAATTTGTTTAATAACATCATGATGTTCTAAGATAGGCACAGCAACATTGATAAAATCATACTGACTGGTACTATTTTTTCTAGCCAAATGCATTTTCAACTTACTAGCGGTAGCTGCATTAGGAAAATAAGTTTCGTTTAATTAAGATGAACCATGGCAAAACTGTAAACTAAGTGGAACTGATCTTAAGTATTTTCCTAACTCCAATTTTCTCATTTATCATTTAAAAAGTTATTGACCATACATAATATTCCAGGCATTGGAATAAGAGTAAAAGAATCAGGAAATTGCTCTAAACTCAAAAAAATTTCAGTTAGCCAGGATAAAGGAAAGAAACCTGGCATGGGTGAGACTTCCATGAGAAGAGAAGAATCACTTGGGCAAAGATTTAATGCCAGGAGGGACGTGATACTTTTGAGGAACTGTGAGGATTCCGTCAGGATTTTTTATCCCCTTCACTGAATCTGCTAACTGCACGGTATGGCTGTCCAAGGCATTCCATGTGGGCTCCTGATACAGAGTGGACTAAGACCAGAACCTTTCTGTTTTCTTCTCCTTCAGCATTAAAATTCTCACCATTGTAGCTCTTTGTTGGAAAAACACGAACACCTTTTGTGAATGTTTGCCATTGTCTTACAGGGCACCGCACACTCTCTTTCTGGGGGATAACCACATCCCAAAGGAGAGACGGCGCTTCATGGAACAAACCTTCAATGGTGACATTTTAGACAATAGCAGCAAACCCGTATTCTGGACATGTTTTGAGATCTTTCAAATTTTTCCTCATAGGCAGTCATTTATTTTTGGTGACAAATTAGCCTAATTGTTTTTTTCTGAAGGACAAAAAGAGTACATATCCAGTTGTGAGTGATATCTGTGCCATATTCAAGGATTTGTTGTATTGCTGGTTGCAACTCTGGTGCACCATTGCCCTCCTCCATCTGCTGACCTTGTTGAGGACAGGTAAGCCCACTGACCCGGGTGGCTTCTGGACAGTAAAACCCTGAGATGCATCGTAACAGTTAAGACAATAGAGCAATGGCTGAGCAGTTCGCGGCTGAGATTTCTGTCCCGTGAGAACACGGTGAGCAGGCTGGCTTGTGTCTTTCTTGTAACACATCCATGAGGTGAAACGCTGCCCGTTGTAGGTCAGAGGATGTGGTACTTAGAGGTCTTCTGGTGCTGGCTTAGGCTTGTTTTACACATTATTGGGGATTAAACTTGTTGGTGCCGGCTCCATCTTTTCCATTGATGCTCATTAGTCGAACTCCAGATGCCCATTTTTCATCACATCATAACGTGCTAGATGGCAGTTAATTCACCTAAAGGTTTCATATTTGATAACTTCCTTATTCGTGCTAATTGGGTTACTTGGAATTTTCCATCAATCATGGCATCTCTGGTTTTGACTCTCCTGAAAGAGTCCATTTGTGAGACACGTATCATACATTAAATTTACACAAACGAAATTAAGTGTCGGAGCCAGTTTCAACTATGACTCGTGTCTACTTCGACTGACGTGGACGGCACAGTTTGGTCCCTCAACAGATTCTTCCTCAAAAGAGAAAAATAAAGTTAGGAGACATTTACCTCAGCTGACCTTACTCAGAACTCCGCTGATTCATAATGTCACGAAAACGAAAATTATGTTTAAGGAGACTCTGAAGGAATGTTCACTGCAGGGTGCAGTGTGGGGCAAAAGCATGCTGAGTTCTGAGCATCTAGAGGACGGAGCTCTGCTTTGGCACTCTAAGTAACATTAGGGTTTTGTTTCTGTTCCTCACCTATGAGCGCCATTAGTTAAAACCGATGCCCTCTCTTTGCATCGTTCCAGCTCGTTAACGTGATCGGTCTGGGCTGAGAATTCTTGAGATCTAAAGATGTGTTACTTTGGTTTTCTCTACCTTGCTACAAATATTTCCCATTTCTATTCATTTACATGTTTCCTTTTGAAGAAATGCATTGCTCTTTTATTCAGTGCAACTGATTTCTCCTTCTACCTTTCATCTGAAATTCACGCTCTGTTTCTCTTCTCATTGTGGCATCGTTAAAAAAGAAAGCCAGTAGGCTTGAAAAAAATATGAACAACAGTAGTGTACCTTTTGCCTTTTTTCTACTGCCACTACCAGAAATGGTTACAACTTAGATAGAGCACAGTCCAATAAAAGAAAAAACTCAGCAGAAGAGAGCCTTTGTCCAGGACACCACGTGGTGCGTCATCTTTAGCATGGTGGGGTTGGCCTGTATGTAGCTATACAGTGTGTTCTCTGGGCCAAATCAGCAGGCAACCTACTGCTTTATGGATCTTCAAGGTCAAGTAAATAAGCAGTTTCTACAGCCCCAAATTTCTCCTTGTGCCAACATGCTGCCAGGGTACTATGTAGGTCACAATAGGACCCAGATAATAATTCATTTCAGGTTTCCAGGTTGCTAAGAGCCCCAGTGGTTTTCCTGTTTACAGCCCACATTCTCTTCAGTCTCTCCCGGCTATTTCCCTTTTGAGGTCTTGCTCTCAGATTTGCATATATTTACATGTTTTAGCCTATAAG
This sequence comes from Micronycteris hirsuta, assembly GCA_004026765.1. Lineage (NCBI taxonomy): Eukaryota > Metazoa > Chordata > Mammalia > Chiroptera > Phyllostomidae > Micronycteris > Micronycteris hirsuta. Next base: position 11,831 of record PVJI01011265.1, read on the forward strand.
CTTTTTAGCTACAAATTATACAAAATAGAGGTCAGCCCTCTGCCAGTATAATTTTCATTCCCCCCATTTGCTTACTCTAAAAAATAAATAAAAACATAAATAGGAATGATAAAAAAGTGAACTCTTTCTGTAGAGGTCTTTTAACTTTGTCAAGACAACTGTTGTTTTACTACTTTTATCCAGAGAGCTGAATTTTATGTCCAAATTCCAAGGTGCTTTGCTCCAGCCTGGTGTTTTGTCCACTGTACATAGAGGGAAGATAAAGCTTCTCAAAGGTTAAAGACTTACAGTCTCTCCCAGTGAGGCTAGATCTTGAGATAATATATGGACTTGGAAAAATTTTCTATACACTCTTAATTAAATCACTAATAGTACGATCTGGGTATCTGACTATTCTCAGCTTGGTTTTGTTAGTAAAGTTATTGTTAATAAAAAAAATATCAGTGCGTTAAGACTTTCTGCCTTTAAAGCCATGTGATTCTTAAACCTGCTAATTACATTTCTAGGATACTTTTTTCTTTTACCCTTGTGCTTAGTGTTGTATTTTCATCTATTTGTTCTAATTCTTAAATGTTATGCTGTTTAAGTCACTTTCAATTTCAGTCTCCTTTCAACATCCCTCAAACTTCCCAAACATGTTTAGATTTGTTTCCTTTTTAAAACATACTATCAAAACATTGTTCATGGGTTTGGGGATGAAGAAATATACTACCAAATTAAAAATTCGGTAAAATTTCATCTCTCACACTTATGGGCTGCTAGCCTATATGGCCCATTTGTGTACATGAGGAGAAGCCTATCTTTCCTCAGCATATTTTGCTATCTGCCTAAAAACCAGTCCTAGTAAGAAAAGATGATGACTAGAAATGGTTCTCCCTGGAGCTGGACGCTGCACAGCCTGCACCACTGCACGCAGGAGACGCGAGGAGTCTTTACGTAAACATTGCTGCCTTAATCGTAGCTGTATTTGTTCAGCAAAGTAATACCATCTTCAAGGATTGACAATGAGTGCTGAAACTTGAAACTAAACTTGAAGTCCTATAAGAGATAGTGCCTTACCAATGGCTGAAATGATTTTTGGCTGGGATAAGAAAAATGGATCCTTGTTTCGGGACTGTAATGTAAAGCTCCTTTACCACTGAAAAGCAGCAGAGGCATGGAGCCAATTTTTTCTGAAGAGATTGCCTCCAGAAGAAACAAAACCTGATGTTAGAGAAGTCTGTAACATAAATCACGCACTACCGTGCACGATCATCGGGCATGTTATAATCTGTGTGTGTTCATTATTTTAAAATACATCTGATGATTAATAAGTCATCTGTGCGTAATGACACGTGGATATCACAAGAACAGTTCTCTGCATACTGCTAAAATCTGCAGAGTAGAACACTGGCCTGTTTCCAAGACTTGATTCACATTCTTTTTCCAAAATCTAAACAACAATGGATCAAATGTTTGCCTCGATTAATGGTTTAAGTTAATCATTCCATTAATTCTCAGAAGACCGTAATGGGAATCAAAGGTTATGATCTAGACTTCTTAATGCCATTCTAGTCATGTCCTATTAAATGTTCATCTTTTAAATTTCTAAACAAAGTACAAAAAAGAAACCTTGTTGTCTAGACTGAAAGGTAATGTCTATACTCTTTAGCAAGGCATACAAAGCCTTCCCGGTCAAGTTTACTGTGTCGGCCCGTGTCGGATGGAAGAGGAACTCAGGCTCTTTCCTGAGCAGGGTCTTTAGAATCCGTCCATGACTATAGGTAAAGAACAAAGGAGAGCTCAGGTTTGTGTCCTAGATGGAGGTGTGCTTAGGGATAGAGGGAGTGCATTAGAACTGCATCTAAAGGGAAAAGTCTGTTTTGGAGGTGGAGGTTTAAACCTATTTTTAAAGAACTAACACAAGCCTCTATTTCTATGAATTATTTCTTTCTTTACATTTTTTACAATCTTTGATAGTGGCATGTGTCCTAAGGCCTCACAATTATTTATTTGAAATCTAGCTTGTGTCTTAGACTGTTAGCTTACTGAGGACAGGACAGTATCTTCTTTAATTGTTCTATCTAGTGGATGGAACCTAAGGTACTCTTAGTAAAGGTTGTGAAATAATACATGAATAAATAACAATTATCATTACTGAGATCTATATTCTGTTCTGATGCATAAAAAGCATTCCCAATTATATTATCAGACCTCAACTATTTATGGGCACTTTTCAGACACCAAAGAGTCATATTTGCAGGTGTTTTTTTGGCATGCAGTGGCTTATGCAGGAGACACAGAGTTTATCATTGATGATTTACAACGTAATTCGGGAACAAGACATATACTCATGAAATCAACAGGAAACATTCAAGGTGGTGTGTGATATGTGCTGACATGTTGGGCACAGACCTAGTTAGTAGTGAATAAATACCTCAATTAAGGAATATTTGGTTTGAAATAATTCCTTCTGGGAACTCCCTTACTATTAAAGCCTTCTCATAGAGTAGATGAAGAAGTAAAAGATCATGGGTATGAAAGAAGAAGTTTTTCATAGGAACAATGAAATGAGAGTTTCAGCACTTAATACGGTGAATGTTGAAGTCCCTTACAACCTGAGGTTTCCTGTAACTGTGAGGCAATAACACATCGGGAGGGATGGTGAGTGTTGCTTCAGGAAGAAGAGAATATGCTAATGTCCTCCTGAAGGCCAGGCTAGCAGACAGTCACACAAGTTTCTGATTTTCGCTCCTTTTAGTTTGGTTGAGAAGACAGTGTTAGAAAAATTTCAAACTAAGATGATGTTTTCCAAACATAATCTTTTCTTCTTAAAGGCAAAAAGAGCCTTCGGAATAATTTTGTTCTTCCTCTGCCCAAAACATTCCACTCCTTCTAACCAGTAAGGCTAAGTTGTTAATCAAAAATCTGAGAGCCTTCCACCCTGGCTGGTATAGCTCAGTGGATTGAGCGCGGGCTGGGAACCAGACGGTCCTGGTTCGATTCCTGGTCAGGGCACATGCCTGGGTTGCCAGGTCCCCAGTGAGGGCCATGTGAGAGGCAACCATACATTGCTGTTTCTCTCCCTCTCTGTCTCCCTCCCTTCTCCTCTATCTCTAAAAATAAATAAATAAAAATCTTTAAAAAGAAATCTGAGAGCCTTCAGTGTGCCATTGCTAAGCAGCATCACTAGTCACTATTTTGTTTTTGTTTTTTAATTATTTTATTGTTGTTCAAGTACAGTTGTCTGCATTTACCCGCCCCACCGCTCCCCTCACACCCCCACTATCCCCACTTTCCTCCCCTGATTCCACTCCCCCCTTGGTTTTGTCCATGTGTCCTTTATAGTAGTTCCTGAAAACCCTTCCTCCCTTTCCCCCCACTATCCCCTCCCACCTCCCCACTGTTTACTGTCAATTTTTTCTTAATTTCAATGTCTCTGGTTATATTTTGTTTGCTTGTTTGTTTTGTTGATTAGGTTCCACTTATAGGTGAGATCATATGATATTTGTCCCTCACCACCTGGCTTATTTCACTTAGCGTAATGCTCTCCAGTTCCATCCATGCTGTTGCAAAGGGTATGAGCTCCTTCTTTCTTTCTACTGTGTAGAATTCCATTGTGTAAATGTACCACAGTTTTTTGATCCATTCATTTACTGATGGGCATTTAGGTTGCTTCTACCACTTGGCTATTGTAAATTGTGCTGCTATGAACATTGGGGTGCATAGGTTCTTTTGGATTGGTGTTTCATGGTTCCTAGGATATAATCCTAGCAGTGGAATTGCCAGGTCAAAAGGCAGTTTCATTTTCAGTTTTCTGAGGAAATTCATATTGTTTTCCACAGTGGCTGCACCAGTCTGCATTCCCACCAACAGTGCACTAGGGCTCTCTTTTCTCCACATCCTCTCCAACACTTGTTGTTTGTTGATTTTTTTATGATGGCCATTCTGACTGGTGCGAAGTGGTATCTCATTTTGGGTTTAATTTGCATCTCTCTGATGGCTAGTGATGCTGAGCATCTTTTCATATGTCTCTGGGCCCTCTGTATGTCCTCTTTGGAGAAGCATCTGTTCAAGTCTTTTACCCATTTTTTAAATTTGGTTGTTTCTCTTCCTGGAGTGGAGTTGTGTGTGTTCTTTGTGTATTTTGGAGATCAAACCTTTGTCCGAGGTATCATTGGCAAATATGTTTTCCCATATAGTTGGTTCTCTTTTCATTTTAATACTGTTTTCTTTAGCCATGAAGAAGCTTTTTAATTTGATGAGGTCCCATTTGTTTATTCTTTCCTTTATGTCCCTTGCTCTAGGGGACATATCAGTGAAAATATTGCTGTGTAGAATGTCTGAGGTTTTCCCGCTTATGTTTTCCTCTAGGACTTTAATGGTGTCGTGACTTATATTTAAGTCTTTTATCTACCTTGAGTTTATTTTTGTGTATGTTGTAGGTTGGTGATCGAGTTTCATTTTTTTGCATGTAGCTGTCCAGTTCCCCTCAAATCATTTGTTGAAGAGGCTATTTTTACTCCATTCTATGCTTCTTCCCCCTTTGTCAAATATTAATTGACCATAGGGACTTGGGTTTATTTCTGGGCTCTCTATTCTGTTCCATTGGTCTATGTGTCTATTCTTACGCCAGTACCAAGCTGTTTTGATTACAGTGGCCTTGGAATACAGTTTGATATCAGGTATTGACTAGTCACTATTTTGGATGGAGCACATTAGTCATTATTTTGTAGCTAATACAAAACCATACATTTCTGTTTCAATAACTACCTATTTATTTACTAACTTAACCAAATAGGTTTTCCCTCCTTCTTATGGATAATTACTTTCCAACAAGGCTAGTCTAAAAAATTTTTTTAAAAGAATGTTATTGCAGTCATGGTGTTGTAATTCTTATTATTTTTGACTCCTATTTTACAGAAATCAGGGATGAGAAAGCCAGCATGTGACTACAGAGCGTGTTCTAAGATGAGCATGTTCGTTCAGCATCATATGGCTGCGCTTGCTGCAGTTCTTCCTGAACGTGGTGATTACAAAGGAAGAGCTGTTTATTTCTTTCCTTGGACTCTTAAGTTGAATTTATTTTCGTGTGAGTAGAAAAAAGAGAGAAAATGTATGAGCAAAATTATATTTTTTCTTCTTTCCATTTGTACTATCATATTTAGCTCAGCCACTTATTTCATTTTTAGATTATCAGTACATGTAAACCCAATAAGAAAACATGCTTAGAGCAAATAGATATCATACACTTGTAAAAAGATGCAAACGCAGTTTAGAAACTAGTAAATTATGAATTGTTTTGACAAATCAATTTATGGTTTTGTTAAAATCTTCATATGTGTGTCTGTATGTACACCCTGACAGTTATTGCTGGATATTTCTGTAGAATGACATAGTCTTTCAAAGCTCTCCTCAGCCAGCAATTATTGCTGACAACACTCTAGGCCTGGCACTGTTTGCGGTCACCTCTGGCTGCTAAAAGGAGCAATCTGGACCCTAACACATTGGCACTTAAATTAAATTATCATAGAGATGCAATATACGCTGCTACTCCACTCTGGCCATGAACCCAGAATTGAAAAAAGATTGATAGGCTATAGGAATGGGTCAACAAATAACTGTGTGGGTGGTCTTGTAAAATACTTACATCTACAGATATTGATGTAGATAAATGGAATGTGGCTTAGAAATTGTATTTTCCCAAAAAAGGAAGGATTGCTTGTTTGTTTTCTTGTATAACTATCAGCTATCAAGTGATAATGGCAATGTGTTCGTGTTTCCCATACACTGGCCCACAGGATATTTGGTCTAAGACTTGACTCCATGTAACTAACATTAAATCATCCTAGGAGAAGGTCACGGGCATCAGTGTGCTTGAAACTGACTACTTCGCACCCTGGGAAAATGTTGCAGAAATAACCCTGTTGAAAGGTGATCCCCCAAACACAAGTCTTTCACTTAACCATGGAATATGGACCTGCGCCTATGAAAAAGCAGCAGCAGCAGCAGCTGTAAAATAAACTGAGATGTGTCTATAATTAAAGCCATCATTTCAATATAATGAATTGTAAGAAGCAATTCCTCAATGACACTGATATTTTTATGCTTATAGATAAAGCATAACAATAATTTTAGTTTAGAAGATCAAATGAAAGTGTGTTTTAATAAAACCAAATTAAAGAAGCCACTTATCTTAGCTATTTAACATTTAACTCTTCATGTGCATTTTTAGCTTCTGTGGAAGACTCTACACAGCAAAAGAGTAAAAAGGCATAGTCATTTCTTTCAAAAAGACCTGGAAGGTGAGACTGGCAAGTGGAGCAACTAGAGAAAGACATAAAATAGGAAACTTTAGTCACATAAAGTTTTAAAATATATGGACAACTATTGATTTGTTTCTAGCTAGGATTATTACAAAGTCCTCAGTTGCCACGGGTATTTAGATACCCATACAATATACCTACTGAATATGATATACCTACTATCTTTATTACTTTTCAAGAAATTCATCCAGATGTCAAAAGATGATAGGTAATAATTATAAAACTGTATAGAAAAAGTTCTTACGAGCTTAGGTTAGATGAGTTAAATCATACCATCTTGAAATAGGTATGTGTCATGCAGAGGTAGTAAAAAAAAGAATAAAATGAGACACAAATGTATTTTTATTATATATTAGTCTTAATAGTAAAAGTGTTTATCTTTTCTGTTAAAAGATGGAGCATAGGATTTTATGTAATGATAAATTATGAAAGCCATGGATCCCTCTCTCAGCCCTATTTACATTGACATGTAAATTTTTTGCTAATGGCCAAATAAATCAAACATTAACAGCAGATGTGTGTCAATGCAGCTCTGAAGAAAGGGTGCTGGTAGTTATGGCTAATAAAAATAGCCAGAATTAATATTACCTCAGGGTGATATGGCATCATCATGCTCAGCAATATTAGTTATTAACAGCTTTTCTTGTTAGAAAAGAAACTATTTAAAAATGGAGAAATAGACTAAAGTAGAGTGGATTCAATGTGAGTGCCCAAGTTACTGGTGACCAACTCATATATTTAATAGGACTGAACTAGAGAGGGCTTAACCATTACCCAATTCAATTCCTTCATTTTACAGTAAAAAAAGATTAAGGTCATTCGTTCATTCAACAAATATTTATTGAGTGCCCACTATGTACCAGCCATGCTCTAGGTGTTGGGGATTGAACTAAGAACAAGAAGTGTAAGGGCCTTTCTTTATGGAGTTTGCAAGGCTGGTTTGGAAAGGCTTCTTTGAAGAGATGATATTTAAGCTGATAGATGAATGACAAGAAGGAGCCAGTTAGCAAAGACTGAGGGAAGAGCATTTTAGGCAGAGGTACCAATTAGTGAAAGGTTGTAAGGCATGAATAAACCACGAATGATTTATAAACAGGAAAAAAAAAAGCTTGCTGTGGCTGGAGCATAGTAAAAAGAGGATGAGATGAGAGAGACAGGCGGGGTGTGATCATGTTAGCTGTACACATTGGGGTCGGAAGTTTGGATTTTTTTCCGATAGGAAGCCGTCGGAATGATTTAAGCAGGAGAGCAACATGATATGGTCACACAGGGAAAGGATTTGATCACTGCTGTGTGGTGAATGGTTCAAATAAAAGAGGGGGAGAAAGGTAAGGATGCCACCACATTTGTCCAGGAAAGAGATGGTGATTTGGACTCTGCTGGAACAGTGGAGATAGAAGTTTCTGCATGTGAAACATTTTGGGCTAATTAGGGCTAGGTGAAAACCAAAATGTAGAAATGAAGGATGATGCCCAGGATTACAGCTTGAATTGCTGGGAAGTTGGCAGTGCTGCTTATTGAATTGGGAAGGGCCGAGGGAGGAGGAAGCTTCTGGAAACTGTGGTTTTGGGGACATGTGTTCGCTATGACTATTAGAGTTGCATGTGGAAATGTCAGATAGAGAGTTGGATGTTGAAATTCTGGCTTATGGATGTTATTTAAAGCCATGAGACTGAGTGAGTTCAAAGAGGAGAAAGAATGTGTATCTAGAAGAAATAAAGGCTTAGGTACAGTTGAGGAAGAGACGGCAAGAGTTCGAAAAGGAGAATTAGTGTCACATTGGGAAAACTAGGGGATCATTGATATCATGGAAACCAGAAAACAATGTTTCAAGAAGATGAAAATTGTAACTATGACAAATGCCACTGAGAGAGCAGGTATCATGTGATCAGAAGAGTAGCCATTGGTGTTGGCAACATAAAAATCCTTGTCAGTTTGTCCCAGAGCACCCAAATATAAAATGCTTAAATTATTTGCGATTTTCTGTTGTCATCCACAAAAAACAGAAGTCTGTCCTGACTTCTGAGGACTTCTGTATGTTCACTGTATAATAAGGCTGCCCTCATATAACTGGAATATTTAATTCATATGGTTTTATATTAGCTCGCCTTTGATACCTTTTATTAATTGAAGTTTTATTAACATGATCTCATAATTCAATATAAGTTTCCTTCAAAGTAGGAAAAGAACCAAGATGACCACATCTCCTGTAAAGACGGGAAGCATTGAGGCAAAAGTAATGGTGGTATAAACCCTTCACTAGTAGTTGTTATGTATCAAGTATTTAATGAGTTTAGAAAATGCAAATATATGATTTAGGGATCCTATTACCTCTTTTGGACTCAGAAAAGCATCTACTTCTGGAGTGCTCAGGAAGAAGCTGGGCACCGTTCAGGCAAAGAGAAAGGACACATGGGCCTATCAGTTCCTTGGAAGTCTTTAAGAATCACTGACGCTTTAAGAAGAGAGATAATTACTTGCAATTTTCCTATCCCATGTAAGTCCATCTTCTCATCAAAAATGACAAAAAACTGTCCGTGCTAAAAACATCAAAATGATTCAGAAAACCTCCACGTTAATCGTCACACTCAGGACAGGGATAATGTGCACAGGTAGTCACTCCTCTATTTACCAGAAACGCCGTTGCACCCAGAGATCTGAAAACATTTGATTCTGATGATTCCTTGGAGAACTACTGCATAGGGTCTAGGTATAAAGACTTTGATTTTAGTGAGTTTAATTTATGATGAATTCAGTTTTTTTTCAAAGACTATTTTAGGAATTATTGCCCCTTCTGTTGAATCTGGGCACATGCTAAAAGTTCCCTGACAAAAAGTGCATGGTTCTCAGAGCTTAAACTCCAAAAAGTTTTTAACACTCCTTGCATTGTGCATAAAATATGACCTAAATGTAGGTAATCTGCTTCTTAAACTAAGCTTTTAATTTTCCCTTAATTTAATTTTCTGTTTTTGCCAGCTTTGTACCCCCTCTGTCTATTCCTATACACAGTTTGGTAAGCCAGGAGAGGAGCAAGCGATAGATCCAAGAGAATTTACCAAACTTTGTATTTGAAGAAGCAAGTAATATTTTAGCTGGAATCGGTCTTGGGGAGATTACCAATCAACCATCTCCTTTTATAAATGAGAAAACTGAGGCCTAGTGAGCGTTCCCTATCCCACTGATGATGAGAACAGATGGGAATCCAGGAGAGATGCGTCATACTCACATGAAGTGTCGTTTGTGCCTTCGTTAGACTTGCAATACGCAAGTGCCAACTGAGCAACACAGTTGAGCACTTCCAAAATAGGACTTAAGACCAAAGCGAATTTCATCTTAGTCCAGGTAAATAAAAGTAGAATTTCCAGAAAAAGTGGCCAGATCTCATAGAATTTATTACATTTTGTTCTAGGTGCCACATTTTAAGAGAATACATAGGAGAAAGTAAGAAGGACAGAAAGAACAATGAAAATTGAAATCATGTGAGAAATAACCCAGTCAGCTAGAAAGGTTAAACTGGATTAAAAAGGTCTCTTGGAAGCCAGGGACTAGAACAGGCAGTGAGGGAGTGATGGTGCTATCCGCATGGAATCAATTCATTCTGCAAAACTAAAATGAAATGAGTATTTATTTCAAGGAGGTGGCATTCCCTAATAGTTAGAAATGCAGTCCTTAGAGTCAGATGGAGCTAAGCGGCTCTGGGTCCCTGTCAAGGTTTTCTAAACTCAGTTTTCATTACTTCATCCTTGAAATGGGTTGATAATACTTTAAATAGATTGAAATTAGGGTATACACATAAAGGTCTTATCCCAATGTCTGGCATATCGTAAATGTTAGATAAATGGTAAATATTGCTAACCAAATTTTTATATTCCTATTGGAAGAAGGCCTGTCTCAGGTAAAGTAAATTCACATCACTGGAAGAGAATAAGGGCAAACCCATATGATAACCACCTAGGGATTTTGCGAAGAGAAATTCTTGCATAGGGTGGCTGGTGTCTAAGTCCCTCCAATTCAAATTCACAGTGATGTTATGACTTTGGTTTCTTAGTATTTTCACTGTTATCCTGTGAACATCAGGATTTTAGAGAAATTTCTGCATCTTCATCATTCAGTAGAATGTGGATTTGAAAACAGGAGCAAAATCACAGGTCTCATGAGTGTCATAATTTTCATGGTCATAAATTTCACCCAATAGTTATTTTCTTGTGGATGTCTTCAATCTCTATCTCCCTGGGCAGCTCTGTGGTGGTTATGGTCCAGGTAGTGGATGTTAGGATCAGTGTTTGTGCCCTTCTGTGTCTCTGTTCTCCATTCTACAGTGAGATCAGCCTGTTGGCTGATGTACAGGGAGAAGGGGAAAATGGGGGACAGAAAGAGATATAAGAAGAGTTGGAAGAGGACAAGTAGAAGTGAGGTCAAGCTCACAATGTAAGCTGTTTCCAGGATTAGAATTTGCATGCACAGACCTCTAGTTCCTTAGCTCTCTGCTAGTCTGGCTGTCTTCTAAATTTTAATGTACTAATTTATTTTTTCAAATCAATCTACACTCATGACATTTCATGGGTACTTGTATCAAATGGCCATTGGACTGTACAGGCCCATATCTTTCATTCACATTTTTACTGAGGTAAAATTTCACAGTTTAGAAGAATACAAAGAATTTTCTGGAGGTCTCCACATGGAGCTAGGGACAGCAGACACAGAACAGCTTTGCCCTTGCAGGAAAATAGCAATTCTAACACAGTAACTGGCAATAGCACCTCCTGGAGGAAACCTGTTACAACACTCAAGTTCTGGTTGCCCTCATTTAGGAGCCTCTTGGTGCTGATGAATCAGTACATACATGACAGGGAATGAGGACCAGTGATGGGGGAAAAGGGTGATCATTTTTTTCACATTTGTTTTGCAAGAGATAAAATGAAAGCCCCCAAAATGAGGGAGTTGTGATCATTGCAGGCTAAAGTTGTTTGTCATCATGAGATTAGATAGATATTTAAATATTCGCTTTCATAGTACACCCAGATCCTGGAACTGGAAACCTGGGCTATGCTTAGGAAGGAAAGGGTAATTTTCTCTGCATCCTTCACTGAATTGTTTTGAACAATAACAGAACAAGCGCCATGTTTGCCAGATAGATGACTATTTATCTGGCCTTTATGCTGATAAAACAAACTCATGATTTATGGACCATCGAGCAGACTTCTTTGGACTACACGCCAACCAGATTCTTTCTGGAAGAAATTTGGAGCGAATCTAATAAAACATCTATGCTTTGGGGTCAAAAGTCTTTTGCATTTTCCTCTTCCCTTTCATTGTTGGGAAGAGAATGACATACAAGCTGCGTGATAGGTACGCAGAGGTTCAAAGCAGGATGTTGTGATTGGAACTACATCGAACTCACTTGCAATAATGCATTATGCAAAATTGAAAAAATATAATTCAAACCAAACGTGTGGTCAAAAATTGCATGGCTTGATAAAATAGACTTTCCCCTTAAGTAATGAGTCTGGAGGATGTATTTACATGGCTATCAAAACAATCAGAAACATCATAAGGCATAACATTTGTTTGCCTTCTCAGGAAAGTAATGTGCAGGCTTATGGATCATCTAAATTAGACTTTACTATTTTGATGTCCTTGCCATTTGTTCTTTTAAATTTCCAGCCTAAGGGGTATATTCTCCTATCAGTGTGCATGTGTAAGTCCCATTAAGGCTAATAGGAATTTGATGCCTGAGTCCAAAGAAAAATCTCCCTCTAAGCTGGCATTTTGCACATGTAGCACACAAGAAAAATAACTAAAAAAAATCCATTTCTCTTCATTCAAAGTGCATAAAACAATTATATTAATTATAAGTATAAGATAAAGTACTTGCTTGTGGAATTTTAAATCCATTTAATAAATTTGCAATTTTATGCATTTCTCTTGCTCAAAATCGCTCTCCTCAAATGCGCTTTAGGTTGTCTCAGGCTTTGAAGAACCTAGTGATGGATGGAAACCAAGAGAAATAGGAGTGGTGGGAGTGCATTTCTCAGCGCGGCCTTCATTTATTTATATTCTGCAGTACACGCACTCATGATGTTTCAAACTTATTTCCACCAGATTCAAAATAAAACCTGGAACACGAAACAGCTTGCCCATATTTTCTTGTTTAAGGCGCTATCTCCAGAGCTTTCTTTTGTATCTCAGTTTCTAACCACATAAAAATTTTTCAGGCAAGAGTCGGTATTCAAATGAGATGTTAATTTTTAAAAATTGTTACATCCTTCTGTTTATTTTGGTAGAAGGGAAATATTGGTTCTTGGAGTTGTATTAAAACCCATATATTTTTTTTAAAAAAACAGTTTTGTATCTTTATACATCTTTTGGGAAAAAAATTCTACCTCAAGAAATTTCTTTAACAAAGAGAACATTATTTCAGACTCTAACATTTCTGTCTGCCGATTATCATTAGTCATAAGCTAAGCCCTGCACTAAATGTCTAGTGAGCACAGATAATGTTCATTTTGTCTGGAAGACAGGTTGCTGCCTGTCGAGGAGCGATGGAATAAATGACAGGTTTTGACTCTGTGCCTTGCAGGCATATTAGGCTAAGAAATCGCCAACATGATGAAAAATTATTTTGTCAAAAATTTGTAGGTCACCCATCATTGTCTAATGTATTCTGTGATTAATTGCTAGCATAGATCAGCATTATGTCTTTCCAGTGAATCGCTTAATTGTTGCCTGCTTCATGCTCTTAATGTAATGATGAGGCATCTGCTCCTTTCACATGTGCTTTTAAATGCCAGCTTTTGCATCCAGGTTACAGGGTTTGTAATATTCAACTTAAAGAACTAGTTCAAATTAGAACTTCGGGACTGCCATCTCTTCTTGCTTTTTATGAGAGTGTGTGCAGAAGGCTGAGTGTTAGTGTTAATGTATGTAGATTTTATTTCTGATGAGTGATTATTTGACTGCTCATTTTACGAAGATTTATGGTGTGCTTTCTATCTCCTGACTGCAGTGCTACTCTTATCTTTAATAAAGGAGATGAGGACATTAATCAGCCATTGTCAGGGCTCCTGACTAAGACATTAAATGTACTGTATGGGATAGGTAAACACGCTCCAGATCCTTCTCTACTCTACTAGATCAGGCAAAAAAACACTCATTATATTTATCATAATTTCACATCTGCTGTTTTTGAAGCAATGTACCATGAGGCCATAAACTGTATTACAACTGTGCATAAATTCAACTGATTTGTGGCTGGAGTAACTAATTCCTAAAGTACATTTTAGAAAAACAAGCAGTGAGCCCTGAAATTGCAATTCCATAAAGGCATTAAATTACTGACTGCAGAATCAAAAATTTGCTTGATGTGATTCTGCAGTGACCATTTTATAAAAAGTGACAGTGCGCCTGTGATTGAGTCAATAAAATAAGGATGAGTGAGCTGTACACTCAAACAAGATTAAAGAGAAAGGGAATGACAGAGGACAGGCTCGTGGTATACAAACAGGAAAGCATAGCATTTCCCCCAAAATGGCTTACGGAGGCAACTCTTAATAGCAACAATATTGATTTGTCAGTAATATCTTTATTATTTTGGAGGTGAAAGAAATTTAATTTCTCTCTTTTATTCATTTCACAGCATAATTGGGAGCATACTTAATATATAATAAAATAGATTTAGAAATAATTTTTTAATTGCGCCATTAGCTATTGATTTAAGTTTGTCGTGATATTTTTCAAAGTTACAAAGGATAATCCTTTGTGGGTTATTTGCTGATCCCCTTGTTTTTAAGGGTGTGTGTCCACGTGATCGCTTTGTTAGGGCAAATGCCTTGTTTGGGTAGAAGATGAGTGAGTGTGGGTGTATGGTGTGGGGAGTGGAGTGTATATTTCTATGTGTGTTTTTACCCTTACAGGTATGTTCCACTTCATTTTTTATGACCTTGATCGGTACCTGAACTTGCTATAATGTCTTCTCCAAAAGAGAAAGGAGAGCAGGGAGTGATCTTTTATACGGGACAAGTAAAACCACAAACATCATTGTTGTTTGAAGACAAAATGCACTTGACATTTGCCAAGATGAAAACCAAAGGTTGACCTGATTGAAACTGGGAATCCTGAAGAGAGGTGTGAGCCCACAAATGAAACCTGCTAAGAGTGGCACCGTGTATGTTCTCTTGGAAGTAGGATGTGATTGTGTAAATATTTATTGACTGGTAAAAGCAATTTAAGGGAAAAATAAATGGAAGTGAGCTTTCATTGCTTGGGTTTCTAAGATATCCATTGCCTTTCACCAATTATTTTATGTGTCTTAGCCATTGAGGCTGAAGTGCCATGGAAGAGCTTTTGTTTCATTCGACTATGATACGTAAGCATTCTTTGTTTAATATTCTTCATTTGAAGGCTCCTTCTCATAGAATGTGGGCAATTACTTGCTATCCAGGGCAAATTGTGGAGGGCATTTACACAGAACATATTTTAGAGTAATATAATCTCATTTGTTTTATTTACAGAAAAATATATTTGCCATATTTTATCCCTTTTTCTGACCACTAGCCCGGTCAACTTTTATAACTGCAAATCGTGAGCTGGCACATTGAATATTGCTCTATTCTTTACACATAATATCAAGTCAAAAATGGTTGTGCTCATAGGGCATTGCATAGTTTCTATCTAATGGTATCAATCTGGGCATCACAGAGCATTTCTTTTCCTGACATTATTACTTCACTGAAATTAAGCTTGAAACAATCTGATGTCAGATACTGTATATCTACTTTTATTGCCAGCCTTTCTGAGCCCACCATATTGCCAGGACTGCATCTCATTTTAGATGGGTTTAACCAGATATATATATTCTCAAGTTTATTGAGAGTTGGATAGATTACATTTCCCATTCTCAAAGAGCAGGCTGATTTTTTCAGTGCATTTTATAGAACAAATGTAAATTCCCATGCTGCAGTTGACAAAAATTCATGGTTCTTTTCTTAGTGTCAAAAATAAATCCAGCGTAGCATTGGAGATGAGTAAGTGTGGTATAGTGGAGCAGGCTTCAGTTCACCCTTTCCGATTTAGCAGCAGTTTTTGATGTACTTGAGAAATCTGTAAAAGTTCAATTATTATGGTCTAGGCAAAGAGATTTGCTCACACGACAGAGCTACTGTACTTGAGAATGAATTGTAAGGACGCAATGAAATGCAAAGCACTCTCTGAGCACAGCAAGCCCCTTCACCTCCTGCCTCCTCTCCCCGCCTCGCTTCCCCATCTACTTCTATCTCTTACATGAAGCCTTTTTTGAAGGCTGTTGCTGTAGTTAAATAAAATACAAGCATAAAAATTTCCAAATTGCTCCATTAAAATGCAATAGAAATTAGTCTTTCATTATGTTTGGGAAATTATATATTTTGGAAGTACAGGATGCGCAAAGAATGGCTATCAAATAAATTTATTAGCAACTTGACTTGATCAGTTTGTCAGGAATGCTTACATATGTATGTCTTAGAAGGGAAGTCAGATTTGAATGAAAAAGATGTTTATAGCTAAGAGTAAACCAAACATAGTGAATCATGGAAAAAAATGCTCTCTCCAATACCATGCACTTTATCAACACAACACACAGCCCAGATTGTGGACTGTCTGCTTAAACACCAAGAGCATATCCTTATAAACAAACAGCATCTTTTATTACATTTATGTTCATTGATTCGATTTTTTTCTGGTAAAAGCTAGGGGTTTCCTCTAAGTATCCATCAAATTTGGTGTTGCTTTTAGAGAAATAAATGAAGAAAAAATAATCAAGAATATTTCGTGGTAGGAATGTAGCCTGACTACTACAATAGGCAGTCCAGGTGTGTCTGCTCTTACCGCTTTTCTTTTTTAATGTCATTTTACTGCTCCAAGTTTTGAGCAATTAGGGGATTGCTGCAACTGGGAAGAGTTAAGGCCTACATAATTTCCAGCAGCAGGGAATGTAATCAGTCTTTCTTAAGAGGGAAGGTCTAGTCCTAATGGTCACATTTAGTCTCTTATGTATCTTCCCAATGAACAGATCATAAACAAGGTGGGATCTTGTGGAACATCAGATTGAGTTCCTGCTTCAGGTATCACTGAGGGAAGAGATGGCCTTTGTTACATGGGGAAGACATATCTGGACACCCACACACACATGCAAAATACACATAAAACATATTACTCAGATATGCTATATTATTATTTGCAATCATACTGTCTATCATATTTATGGTATGATTGTAAAATAAATTTTAGAATATTAAAAATAATTATTTTCAAGTTTGTGAATTTAAATGACAGTAACATTCACAGTAGTACAAAGTAAAATCACAGAGCTTATTTATGAGATACAGTACCTTGTGAAAATTAGTCATCAGTGAACATATATTTTTCCTAAGGAAGAATTATATCTTACATTCTTATATGATAAATATTTGGAGGGTATTTGTATATATCAGGCAAAATTCAAAGTAGTATGAGCTTGTTGAATCCTACCAGTGACCACACTATTCAAGGTGAAAATAATTAAAACCCAAGGTAAACTGTCTGTTATTAAGATACAGAGAAACTGTCATGAGAGCACAATCAATGGACCTCTGAGCTCTGTGAGTGTGGATAAAAGCATTGAAACTGGTAGCAATACTTAAATACAGCTGACCCTCAGACAACACAGGGTTGGGGGAGTCATGCCCCCAAGTTAAAAATCCCTGTACAACTTTCGACTCCCAAAAAACTTTGCTACTAATAGCCTACTGTTGATGGGAAGCCTTATCGACAACATAAACTGTCAATTAACACATATTTTGTTTGTTATACACGGTATATACTGTATTCTTATGACAAAGTAAACTAGAGAAAATGAAATGTTACCAAGAAAGTCATAAGGAAGAGAAAATACAATTACTGTGCTTATTGAAAAAAAAAATCGTGTATAAATTGACCCATAAGTGGACCCATACAGTTCAAACCTGTGCTGTTCAAGTGTCAACTGCATGCAGAGGCTACATCAATTTGTTTATTCATTTAGTCATTTAACAAACATGCATGAAATGTCTATTATGTGCCTCACTGGACTGGGCTCTGAGATTACCACAGTGAACAAGAGCAAGTCCACGTCCTCCCATTTCTCAAAGGGAAGCTGGAATAAATATGTGGTAGGATAATGATTTGTGAGCGTACCTACACTGACTGGGCTTGTTGAGTCAGACAAGGCCTCCAGAGGAAGAGGCTTCAGAAGTGGCAATGTGAAATACAAGGAATAGTTGGCCTGGTGAACAGTGAGAAAGGTCCTGGAGAGTGAGGTTGGTCCCTAAAACAGGGAAGGAATTGGGTGTGCGAAGGCCAGGAGATGAGAGAACATGATCTACTCTAGGAACAGGAAGTTCAGTCTCACTGAAATGTAGGCTAGAATGAGGAGGAGAAAGCAATCAGGTCATGTAGGGTATCAAGAGGCAAGAATCTAAATATAATCTTTAGGGCATTCAAAAACTGTAAAAGGGCTTTAAATAAGCAAGAGAATGATCAAACTTTTATTTTAGAAAATTTTTTCTGGTTGTAGTTTAGAGGAGTACTCCCTAACTTCTTTTCCTTCTATTTTCACACTTTCTTGTTTTTTGTATTTTTTTACATCACCATTTATTGCCCTTTTACCCTCTTCCACCTCCACCTTCAATGCCCCCCATCACCATACTGTTGTCCATGTCCATGAGTCCTTTTTTGTTTTTTTATGAAAGAATTTAGTAAAGATTCTTGAAGAATTTACCTCTAATATATGAATATTTATTTATAAATAACATTAATATGTAATATTAATTTGATTAAAATTAAATTAATATTAAGCAGTAATTAAGCAATAATTTATACCATTAATTAATATTTATTAATATTAATTTATAAATAAATATTATGCAGGCTCCACTGTACTAATATATTGTTTATTTTTTAAAAATACACAAAATTAAAGATTTTTTAAAAAAGATTTTATTTATTTATTTTTAGAGAGAGGAGAAGGGAGAGAGAAAGAGAGGGAGAAAGCAATGTATGGTTGCCTCTCACATGACCCTCACTGGGGACCTGGCCCACAACCCAGGCATGTGCCCTGACTGGGAATCGAACTGGGACCCTTAGGTTCCCAGCCCGCGCTCAATCCACTGAGCTACACCAGCCAGGCAAAATTAAAGATTTTAAAAATGGCAATTTTGAAATACATTTAAAAATTTTAAAGAGTATTTTATTTATTTTATTTTTTTCAATAAAAAATATTTGATTAATTATGCTGTTACAGTTGCCCCATTTCCCCCCCCTTTATTCCCCTCTGCCCCACACCCCCCCATTCCCCGCCCTTTAGTTTTTGTCCATGGGTCATACACATAAGTTCTTTGGCTTCTACATTTCCTATACTATTCTTAACCTCCCCCTGTCTGTTTTCTACCTACCGTTTACGCTACTTTTTCTCTGTACTTTTTCCTCCTCTCTCTCCCTCCCACTCCCCTGTTGATATCCCTCCATATCTTATATAAATCCCTTCAACATTTCATATAATAAAGGCTGGGTGATGATGAACTCTTTAAACTTGACCTTATCTGAGAAGCACTTTATCTGTCCTTCCATTTTAAATGAAAGTTTTGCTGGATAGAGTATTCTTGGATGTAGGTCCTTGCCTTTCATGACTTGGTATACTTCTTTCCAGCCCCTTCTTGCCTGCAAGGTCTCTTTTGAGAAATAAGCTGACGGTCTTATGGGAATTCCTTTGTAGGTAACTGTCTCCTTTTCTCTTGCTGCTTCTAAGATTCTTTCCTTATTTTTAATCTTGGGTAATGTAATTATGATGTGTCTTTGTGTGTTCCTCTTTAGGTCCAACTTCTTTGGGACTCTCTGAGCTTCCTGGACTTCCTGAAAGTTTATTTTCTTTGCCAGATTGGGGAAGTTCTCTCTCATTATTTGTTCAAATAAGTGTTCAATCCCTTGGTCTTTCTCTTCTCCTTCTGGCACCCCTATGACCCGGATGTTTGGACATTTACAGATGTCATGGCGGTTCCTAAGCCTCTTCTAATTTTTTTGAATTCTTGTTTCTTCCTTCTGGTCCACACCTTTGATCTGAGTCCCAGTTTCCTTCTCTTCCCTATTGGTTCCCTGTACATTTCCCCTCATTTTCTTTAGCATATCCTTCATTTGTTCATCTGATTGTGACCAATTTTCTCCCAATTTTATGAGCATCCTGATTACCAGTGTTTCAAATTGTGCATCTGATAGGTTGACTATCTCTTGGTCACTTAGTTGTATTTTTTCTGGAGCTTTGTTCTGTTCTTTCATTTGGGCCATTTTTTTTTCCCTCAGTGTGCCTGTTACTTTAAGAGATGGTGCCTTAGGTGTTCACCAGGGCGGGGTAACCTCCACCAAAGGGTTTGTTTTGATGCTGCCTGAGAGGGCGTGGCCTGGGAGGGAACAATGGAGCTTGATCTGCTCTTCCCGGGCTCCTAGTCACTTCCTCCCAATGCACTCTCCTGTGTGGCTGAGAGTTGCAGTGTTTTCGGCTTTGCTCCCCAGCCCCTTCTCCGGGTTTATCTGCACGTGCAAGTGAGGGACCGCCCAGTCCACCAGTCTCAGCCCTCCTGTTTCCCGCTGGCTTCTCCAGGTGCACCAGCCGCTTTTTGGCCAGCTGCTCCTGCCCTGAGTCTCTCCAGGCAAACTGCCGTCTAGCTGCGCACGCTCTCTGCTCAGCTCCATCCCGCTTACCAGTCTGGATGAACATGTCCTCTCTAACTTCTTGGCTGTTGGACTCCACTCAGTTTGATTCTCTCTGTTCTGGTTGTTTATTTTGCTTTTTAAATTACTGTTTCTCCTCTTTTGGTTGCACGAGGAGGCACAGTGTGTCCACCTACGCCTCCATCTTGGCCCCCTTCGAGTATTTTATTTTATTTTATTTTTTGATCACACCAATGCCTCTCCTTTCTAGGTATGGATGTGTTTATGTCTTGCTCGTCTTCATGGCATTACTTCCATCATGTATCATTGTTTCAACGCTGCTTTCCCTCATCATCTTATGCAGATGGGATGCATGTAAACAGCGGAATGTGACTCAGCCATAAGAAGCGATATCTTTAGCAACAACATGGATGGACCTAGAAGATATTATGCTAAATGAAATAAGTCAGACAAAAACAAATACCATATGATTTCATTGATATGTGGAACCTAAAAATTAAAACAAACAGACAAAACAGGAATAAACTTACAGATACAGGGTATAGAGTGATGGTTGCTAGAGCGGATGGGGGCTGCGGAGATGGGTGAGAAAGGTGAAAGAGATTAATAAGTACAACTTGCCCGTCATAAAGATAGTCATGGAATATAAAGTGTAGCTGAGGGAAGATAGTGGATGATGTTGTAATACTTGTATGGTGTCAGGTGGGCACTAGATGATCAGGTGGGTGTCAGGTGATCACTTTGCAAGTTACATAAAAATATAATAACAATGTGTACACTTGAAACTACTATAATATTATATGTCAACTGTAATTTAAAAAGAACAAATTAAGTTGTAAAGCCTTCCCTGGCATTCCCCATTCCTCTTCTCCACTTCGTTTTCTCTCATATTACCTTTGAATAATTTATATAATTTACTTAGTTTACATCTTAGTCCATTTACCACCAGTGCAAGGATTTGTCTTTTTGTTAGTTGATGTCTCTGGGCCCAGAATACTGCTCGGCCCATCAGAGGTGCTCAAGAAAAATTTATTGCATGAATAGGGTGAAGGTCATTATTTGTAGTTGTGAATGTAAATCTATATTTCAAGTAGTCTTTCTGGTAATTTTACCTTTTTGGCTTACATTTTTATTAGACTAATTAGG
Source organism: Micronycteris hirsuta (assembly GCA_004026765.1). NCBI lineage: Eukaryota > Metazoa > Chordata > Mammalia > Chiroptera > Phyllostomidae > Micronycteris > Micronycteris hirsuta. The sequence goes on from PVJI01011265.1 coordinate 32,995, forward strand.
CTATCATTTGGACAATACACATATAAAAACATCCTCAATGTCACTAATCATCAGAGAAATGCAAATTAAAACCACAGTTGATGTCACCTCACACTCATCAGAATGGATAAATCCACAAACAACAAGTGTTGCTGAGGACGTGGAGAAAGGGAACCCTCATGCACTGGAGGTAGGATTGCAAACTGGTGCAGCCACTATAGAAAACAGTATAGAAGTTCCTCAAAATATTAAGAATAGGACTACCTATGATCCAGCAATTTGACTCTGGGTGTCTATCCACAGAAATCCAAAACACAATTCGAAAAGATATATGCACCCCTATTTTCATTGCAGCATTACTTACAATAGCTAAGATATAAAAACAACATAAATGCCCACAGATAGTTGATTGAATAAAGTCGAAGTGGTACATATATACAATGGAATATTACTCAGCCATAAAAAGAATGAAATCTTATTGTACCATTTGTGACAACATGATTTCACTTATATGCAGAATCTAAAGAACAAAATAAATGAACAGACAAAACAGAAACACTCATAGATGCAGTGAACTAATTAATGGTTACCAGATGAGAGCGGGGTGGGGACCTGGGTGCAAAAATTGAAGGGATTAAGAAGTACAGGTTAATAGTTACAAAATAGTCATGGGATTATAAAGTACAACATAGGGAATATAGTCAATAATACTGTAATAACTAAATATGGTGCCAGATGGGTATTAAAGTTACCAGGAAGATCACCTTGTAAATTATATAAATGCCTAATCGCTATTCTGTATATGTGAAACTAACAAAATAATATTAAATGTCAAGTGTAATTTTAAAAAATCTTAAGGCAAAGAAAAAAATTTAGGCCATCATTATTATTAATTTTAATATATTTTATTGATTATGGTATTACAGTTATCCCAATTTTTCCCACATTGCCCCCCTCTGCCTGGTACCCCCCTTACTTCCAGCAATCCCCTCCTTAGTTCATGTCCATGGGTCATGCGTAGAAGTTCTTCAGCTTCTCCATTTCCTATTCTATTCTTAACCTCCCCCTGTCTATTTTGTACCTACCATTTATTCTTATTCCCTGCACCTTTTCCTTCTCATTCTCCCCTACCCCTTCCCAGCTGATAATCCTCCAAATGATCTCCGTATCTATGATTTTGTTCCTCTTTGGTTGTTTGTTTAGTTTGTTTTTGTTTTTCAGATTCAGTTGTTGATAGTTGTGAGTTTGTTGTCATTTTAAGGTTCATAGTTTTGATCTTCTTTTTCTTAAATAAATCCCTTTAACATTTCATGCAGTAATGGCTTGGTGATGATGAACTCCTTTTGCTTTACCTTGTCTGGGAAACACTTTATCTGCCCTTCCATTCTAAATGATAGCTGTGCTGGATAGAGTAATCTTGGATGTAGGTCCTCACTTTTCATCATTTTACATAATTCTGTCCAGTCCTTTCTTACCTGTAAAGTTTCTTTTGAGAAGTCAACTGGCAGTCTTATGGGAACTCCTTTGTGGGTAACTCTCTGATTTTCTCTTGATGCCTTTAAGATTCTCTCTTTAACCTTTGGCATTTGAATTATGATGTGTCTTGATGTGGTCCTCTTTGGGTCCAACTTGTTTGGGACTCTCTGTTTTCCTGTATTTATATGTCTATTTCCTTCACCAAATTACAGAAGTTTTCTTTCATTATTTTTTCAAATAAATTTTCAATTTCTTCCTCTTCCTCTTCTCCTTCTGGCACCCCTATGATTTGGATGTTGGTACATATAAAGTTGTCCCGGAAGTTCCTAAGCCTCTCCTCATTTTTTCTGAATTTTTGTTTCTTCATTCAGTTCTGGTTGAATGTTTATTTCTTCCTTTTGTTCCAAACCATTGATTTGAATCCCAGCTTCTTTCCCTTCATTGTTGATTTCCTATATGTTTTTGTTTATTTCACTTAGTGTACCCTTCATTTCTTTCTTTATTTTGTGGCCATACTCAGTGACTTCTCTGAGCATCCTGAACACCGGCATTTTGAACTCTGCATCTGATAGGTTGGTTATCTCCATTTTGTTTAGTTTTTCTCCAGGAGTGTGTTCCATTCTTTCATTTGGGCCATATTCCTTTGCCTCTTCAGTTTGGCGAACTCTCTGCATCTTTTTCTGTGTATTAGGTAAAGCTGCTTAGTAGGCAGGCCTATGTAGAAAACTCACCTATAAATTGTACAGGATGAAGCCTCAGGTAACTGCCAGGGTAGGGCAACCCGCTTCACCATTTTGTGGCTCTCTGCGTGTGGGGGGAAGGTTCAGAGTGAGGACAATGCCGCTGACTTGCTCCTGGAGACCTGCCCAGTACTCACCCCACTTCCAGTTACCTCACTCACCTCCTGTATGCAGTTGGCACCTTTCCAGCTGCTGCTGTGGGCTTTGTGTTCATTCTAAGTCCATGTGAATGCTTTAAGTGGCAAGAATCTGGCAGTTTTTTCCACTTCCCCAATGCCAACGGGTTTTTACAGCCAGAAGTAATGGAGGTTTATCTTCCTGGTGCTAGAACTATGGACTGTGCTGTCTGGCCTGGGCCTGAGATTGCTCACTCCCAAGGTATCCCTCCAGATTTTTACCCACCACACATGAATGTGGGACCATCTGTTCCAACACCACCACCTCTACACCTCTCCATCTGTCTGCATGACTCCATCCCTCCTACCTGTCTGGATGAATGTGGCTTCTTAAATCCTTTGTTGTCAGACTTTCATACAATGCAGTTTTCTGATATTTCTGATGGTTATTTGTTTTTGAGATCTAGTTGTAATTCTTTCTATGGTTGTGCAAGGAGGGCCAAAATAATTTTAGGACTGTGTATTCTTTAGGGAAGGAGAAAGAAAGGGACAGAAACATCAATGTGTGGCCTTCTCATGTGCTTTCTTACTGGGGACCTGGCCTGCAAACCAGGCATGTGCCCTAGACTGGGAATTGAACCAGTGACCCTCTGATTCACAGGCCTGTGCTCATTCCACTGAGCTACACCAGCCAGGGCTAATTTTAGGGCTATAGAAATGTAACTACTCCTTAACTGTTAAGGAGTTGAAATTGCATCCAGTCCTTTGAAGGCAATCATGAGGCTGATGTGGCCCCCAGTGAAAATGAGTTTGACACTCCTGCTTTAGAGCCATCTGGCCATCTGGTGAGAGTTAGTTTAGTTAGAGCTAGAGAACATGATTTTCAAGTCTGTCTAAATGGATAGATACAGACAATCATGTGCTCGGATGGGCTAGGAGCAAACAAATGCAGGATGGCCCTGCTCTGCCCTTGTGACATCGCCACTTTATGCGGTCTACCTCTTGTACTGTACGTGACATGTGACTGAAGTTGTCAGAGCCAAAACATATTGCGTTTTAATAAAGATTAATTTCTTTCTTATTTCCAGATGCATATAAACTGAAGTAAATTTCTAGTGTGTTCTCTCACTTCAGTGGCTACCCTGAACAGTATGGGACGGCTGGGAGAGGGAATGAATCCTGCAGGGCCTGGCTGAGGGTGTGAGAGGGTTAGGAAGTAGTCCTGGCTTCCACTGACTTAGATACGATATCGAACATTTTTAGTATTGCCTCTTGTTAACTGTTTCTGCTTAACCAAAAAAGGTGCCCAAACGAATATGCTGAAGCTGTAATTAAGACCTCAGTTACTTGTTGATAGTGAGGACTGTTTAAAGTTTGAATGTGTTTTTAAGAGTCCCCATTCCTGTATTTGAGGTCTGTGAAGAATGATATGAGCGTGGGGAGGAAGTCTTGCTTGGCACATTTCTTTGGGTCCTTTCACAATATGAGTGAAAGAGAATCCGAGATTGTCTTAATAAATATTGTAAGGAGACCAGTGTCTTCATTCACTTAACAGCCTGAAGCATAGTTAATATTCTGAAATAGTAGGGCAAAGCCCTTTCTCCTTTTTAAATTGCTTGTATTACCTTTTTAATTTTTGTTGTTGAGAAGCATATTCTATCCTGCTCGTTCCTGGTAAACAGTAACCTGTTGGCTGCATCTGACTAATTTCAGCTGATGTGAATCATGCTCAATAAATAGAACAGTATGAGGAAGGAATATTTAAAAAATGGTGACTTGAAGATGCAGTCTACTCCAGCAGGAGCTGGGCAGTTTGCAGTTTATTTTGTATATGGGTGGCACATGGAAGCCAGAGTTTACTGGCTTCATATTTATGGAAATAATGTTCTTGCATACTTTAGAGATGGATGCCAGGTCCATGAACAGCCTTGCTGTTGGTCCCTCAATCCAGCTCAACAGAAAGGGATAGTTTTAATGACTTGTTAAAGTCCCTTGTCGCCCTGAGACTCAATTACTCAAACTCAGGGACCATAATCTAATTGAATCATTTTAATAAGAAATCATGATTTTCATCTAAATTTTAATTTAATCCACTCCAGTGAATTATGCTGAGGTTATTACAGCATCCTTTCAACTTCAGCAAAAAAGGCATCTCTCTACTCACAAAGCAGGGCAAAATCCTTACACGTGTCTGGGTTCTTTCAAAGTAGAAGCATGTTCTTGCTTAGTCTTCTCTCTCTGAGCATGTTTTTATGCTACATTGGTCCAGTTTGTGTGTTAATGGTATACATATGTGCATAACGTGAGATAAGTACTTTGAGCGTTGTGTAAAGTGAATATGAAGAGACGTCTCAAGTATGTGATGAGTGTTCTGGACAGCACAGAGCTGAAGCATTCATTTTGGCCATCTTGGCCATCGATACTGACCATCTATGCTGAAGTCTGGAGTTTGCGTTATTCATGAGGATGGCCAAAGTGAAGAACCAATGCCGCAGGGTTCCATTTATGTCTCTCAGATGTGCACACTGTTGGTCAACATTCAACACAAACTTTGTTCTGCAAAACTTGGATTTAGCACTACAAATCACAAGATCAAAGGGAAAGGGAGACAGAATCAAATTTTAAAAAAGCCTAACATCCTTAGTTTTCATAATAAACTATGCATGAGATTATATTCACATACGGTTTTGTGATTTCTAACATTGTCTCATATAAGAGCAACTTCTAGAACTTGAACCTAAATTTCAAAAAGCAAAAAACCATTAATCAGATGCTAATCAGCATGTGTCATTAAATGTTATAGAGTGAGACAGGAAGTGCACCTCCTATTTCTCCTCATTCCATTTCTCCTACTGTCAGATATCTGGCTGTTTCTCTCTCTCTCATTCATTTCTTTCCTGTGCAGACTGCAAAATATAATAACTTCTAAGCAGTGTGTAAAACAAAGTGCTCAATTCACTTTATTAAAATATCCAATAATAATTGATTTAAAGGCAATAAAATGTGTTCATTAGAGGGTTTATATTCAAGAAATATTGAAAGTATACCTAAAACTGTCACTTTTATTGTGAATGAACAGGATAATATAATTTGAAAAGAGTGTGATCATACTAAAGATTTGTCCTGCAGCATTATCTGATAGCTCGTAAAGTGCTGAAATTTAATATGATGCTTTCAGTCAGTTTAATTGAAATTTAATTGCCACTTTGGGCAGAAGGTTTAGATCTGATCAATAAAATATTAAAGATTTTGTGCTTTGGCTTGGAACAGCTTCTTTAGCGATGCATCAAGAGGACCCTATATTTTCGGAAATATTTGTTTGTTATAGTTCACACAGTGCTCGATATCACTTTTTAATCTGAAAGTTTTAATGTGCTGTGCAGACAAATAGTGGAAATAATAAAGCAATAGTTGACCCATTTAATTACAACATGATGAAAGAAGTAACGGTCACCTTCAGATTCATGAGAAAGGCATTAATGTAAAAGAGCAATAAATATTTTGAAATGTCAAACCTCAGAAAGACAGAGTCCAACTTGAGCTGGGTTGTAAATCAGACTGAGGGGAGGACCTTGAAAAAAAGATGGTTCTTTGGTATTTTAGAAATAATTACTAATACAAAAAGGGTAATGATGAAACTATAAATTACATTAAAAAGGGCCATTAGAGGAGGATTAGTTTATAAAGCTGAGAGATGGCTCTTAAAATTGTCCTGATGGTTATTTCTACTTTTCATTTTATTCAAGAACCCTTGCTCAATTATCTGATTATTAATAAACTAATTGATCACTAGTTTGCAGTTTAAATATTAAAGTAAGTTAACTTTCTCCTTTTCAGGGACTCCTATGGGACTTTCATATTACCTATATTTTAGGAAGAGAGTTAGAGCTTTCTTAAACTATATGAATAGTAAACTGTAGAATTACTTTAAGCTAAGTAATGCCCCTATTAATAAGTCTTAAAATCATAATTTATTTCAGGTCACTATATTGCAAAGGCATCTCTGATATTTGTTTGATTATAATCTTTCCCTAATGATCCTAGGTATATAGTGCCTTTCCTAAGGACCCTTTTCACTTGTAGAACTTTTCTAAAGTTCTATATTCAAACACATATATTCCTTTGCTTACCAGTCTCCTATATGCGTCTAACTTCAATAACATGGCGTATTGTTTTATTTGGCCGACTATATCTCTAAAGTATATTTTCTGTTAACAATCATATTCAAACAAGACTAATTATCTGTGTGATCATAATCACTCTTCTTTTTCTTCTCCAACAATCTGTCCCAAATATCTCTTGGTTAATCATCTGTTATCACCATAGTTTTTAATCCTATAATCTTATTGGAATAATTTATTTATTTTCTTTTGAAAAAGAGACAACGTTTTTTCCTGCAACCAGTAAAAAAGTTATTTTGTGACATCTAGACCCTGGACCCTATTCTAGTGCCTAGGGATACAAAAATGCCTAAAAAAATTTCCTGGCTTTAAGGAACTGTGTTCTGGTGGGGAAGAAGGATAATAATCACAGATAAGTCAAGAAGATAATTTCAAATCCTGACAGGCACAATGAGGAAGACAGCCTTGTAAAGATTTAGTGGAAAGCATTTCAGGCAAAGGAAATAGAAAATGTAAGGACACTGAGATAGGCAGGAGCCTGAGTTCATAGTACATGAAGAATACCAATGTAGCATTTGTGCAGTAACCACGGAGGAGACTGGAAGGGAATGACACCCGAGAAGCAGACAAGGACCAGATCATATAGGCCATGTATGGTCCTGCAGCCCACAGTGATAAGTTTTGATTTTATCGAAGTCTAATGTGAAAGCACAGGGAGATGTTGAGCAGGGACAAGCAGGTAGTGATTGGGTATGTGTATACGACGTCTGTCCAGAAGCTGTCCATCCATGTAATGTGAAAAATAGAGACCTTTATTGAAGAAGATACAAGAAACATTATATGTAGGACAATGATGCCTTAGTCCCCTTCAAAGTAGGCACCTTGGGACCTCACACAGTTCTCCCAGTCACCATAAGCTGCCCCGTCATATTTTCCTGAATCTCATCGATGGTCTAAAATATTTTCCTTTTCAAGGGTGATTTTAGTTTTGAGAAAAGCTGGAAGTCACAGGACGCCAAATCTGAGTTTTAGGAGGGTTGAGTCACCTGGATGATTTGATGTTTCACCAAAAAACTCTGCACAAGATGTTTGATAAATCACAAGATGAATGAGTGGGCACACTGTTATGATGAAGCTGCCAATCACCAATTGCCCATAGCTGTGGCCTTTGGAATCATCTAAATAGTTTCTGTGGATGAATGTCCAAACTTAACACAAAATTTGATGTAGATTCATTGTTCTACTCATTCAGTCATTTTGAATGCGATGGCCACACAGTACACATGTTCACTCAACAGCATCTACTGCCCCCACTGGCTAGTACAGTGAGGTTGTCATTGTTCACACATGCACGTTCCAGTCCACTCTCCTTGGCTTTCAGGTTACATTGATGTTGCACAAACCATTCTCCTTATATTAATATTAACAATGGCTGGACTTTTTCCAGACAGATTATATATATATATATATATATATATATATATATATATATATATATATAAGCTCAGTGACATGATATGAATTATGGATATCTCATTCACTGCATGATGGAGGTTGGACCAGTGGTAGGAGAGGCACAAAATAGTAGACCACTGAAGCAATCTGGGAAAACTAACTTGAACCGATTGTTATCAGGGACATGTTGAGAATTGGTCAAATTTAAGATGTATTTTAGAAGGTAGGACAAAAAAGATTTAGTGATAGATTGGGTATAAGTGTGGTGAGGATAAGAAAATACTCCAGATTAAATTTTAACTTTTGAGTCTGGGCCACTGAATAAACAGCATTGCCGTTTACTGAGATGAAAAAGGCCTAGAAGAGTATGAAGTATATTTCTGGGAAAAATCGGCAGTTCTGTTTGACCTCTGTTAAGTATGAGATGCATGTTGTAGAACCAAGTGAGAAGCGAAGGAGGTGGCTGGATCTAGGTGTTTAGAGCTCAAGAAGAGGTCTTGACATGGGATATACGTTAAATTTTATTAGCATTTAAATGATGGTTTGAATCATCTGAGAAACTGTAATTAGAGAAGAAAGAACCAAGAATAGAACTTTGATAGTCTATCAAGAGAGATTTGGCAGAACGGGGGAAGCCAACAAAGCAGATTAAGGAGTGATCAATAAAGGTGGAGAAAAATTAGGTCAGTACGAATCATTAAATCTTAGATAAAGCATCAATTAAAGTAGGTTATTGTCTACCACTGAACATCTGATTCCTTTAGAAGAGTGATAGGAAAGAGTCAGTACCTTGAAGAGAGATTGGGAGGTTAAGAATTGAAGGCAGTGAATACAGACAATTAAAAAATAGGTTTGCTGCAATGGGGAGCAGAGAAATGCAACAGAGTCTACAGAAATAAATGGGTTCAAAAAAGATATTCTTTCACTTTTAAAAAGAGAGTTGAGGGGGGTGGATGGAGGTAGAAAAGGGTACAAGTGGGATAAATGGTAATGGAGAAAAAATAAACTATTAAAAAAGAGAGTTGATATTAAAATATATTTGTATGTCTATGGAAATAATCAGAGAGGAAAAACTTATAATGCAATAGAGACAAGTAAAGAATATAGAGTAAAACTTTGAAAATAAAAGAAACTTGGACTCAGAGCAAAAGGAGGGCAGTTGGTCTTAGGTAAGAATGGAGAGATTGCTTACATTTACACAGAAGGAGAGCTAGTATACGTAATTACAGATGCAGGTAGGTTATTGGAATTGGTAATGGAAATATGCAGTATTTCTGATTGCATTTATCTTTTCCATGAGACATGTAGCAAAAACATTATCTAAGAGTGAGAGGTAAGGGGAATATTAGTTGAGCATTTGAATAGAGTACAAGCATAAAACATATTTTGAAGAGGATAAGATTGAATTTAATAGGCAAACAAACTAGGATCATCATGTATTTTTGAGTGCTAAATTGAGACTTGTGATCCATAAATTTGAAGGGAATCCAGTAAGTATGAATACATGATTTTCTCTAGTAATTCTCAGCTGTTTGTTTGCAGACGCTGAATCAATGAGTTTAATCAGGGTTGGTGTGTTGCCAGATGAGTGCTGTAGAGGAAGCTTGGGGCAAGGCAGTTAAGGATGCTCACAAAAGGGTGATTATAGTGACAATGTAATCTGATTGGATTAGAAAGAAATTGAGAAGATCAGTGGCAATACGGAGAATGAAATAAATGGTAGAGGCAATTCTCGGTAAGGGCATAGACTTACTAGAGCATTAGTGTAAATAAGCTAGAATAATATACAATGGTAGAAAATGACTGCCAGACATTATGTTTAAAATTGAGATTTTAAAGGTGATGGCTTATTAGTGTTGATCACATCTTTCGTACGACCATGTAGCAGAGGTTGAGTGGTGGAAGTGATCATTGTAGGAGTTTAAGAAGTCACTTTTTAGAGAGAACTGAGAGGACATGTATTTGATGTCTCATCTGTGTGCACGCTGAAGTCATCAAAACATGGTGAGTGAGGTAGACAGGAATTCAGAGGTTAGAGTTATCAATGAGTGAGAGGAAGGACCAGGAGCTAGGCAGATGGGAGAAAGAGTAAGGCTTGAAAAGTCTGATGATCTGAGCTCTAAGTAGCAGGGGCCTTAAAGGAGAGACAGTTTAGAAATAGCAAAAAGACACTGCAAATGGCTCAAGGAACATAAGGTGTGGAGAAAGTCCACTATGCCATGAGTGGAGCAAGAAAGCTGTGTCCTTAGGGGACTTTAGGTTCTGATCAGATCGAAAACATGAAAGGAATATTCAGAGAAGAGATCTCAGGGGAGTTTGGTGATAATGGACAATGGTATCAAAAGGCTGAGCGGAAAGGTTTGGTTATATGGAAAGGGGTGAGAGATAAAGCTAGTTTAAGGGAAGAATACAAATTTATAAGTTTGAGCATCATGTGGTGATTGCTGGGGCTGGCTGCCTACTTAGCCTCTGACAGTGACTGAAGGGGAAAGGATATGAGGCTTGATAAATCTGTTCCTGGAAGTCAGAATGACAGTGGCTCAAGAACTGGAGTGCTTAATCTTGTCTACTGCTAGCAGGCCCAGCTTGAAGTCATCACAGACTCCAAAGAATGTAGCCACAGGTCACACTCCAAGGGGAGGAATAAATGCATCAGAGCCATTGGTAACTTATGTTCTTGGGGTCTGATGTGCCCCTGTTTACTGAAGCATAGCTTAAGTGGTCTGATCATATTAATCTTAAATGTCTCAGATAGTTTAAGGGGAAAGAATGCAGGTCTTACACTCAGAAATATAGTTGAACACCCTTGGCAGATTATAATCTTGTATTATTATTTAACTGTTCTGAATGTTATGTTGTCCTCTATATCATGAAGATAACTTTTTTATTTATAAATATTAAAGAAATTATTTTTGGAACATGAAAAGCAACTGAGAACTATCAGGATCTTCCTTCTTATCTGTATATAATTTTTAAAAAGACTTATGGTTTGATTTTTACAAATAGTGAAATATATCCAGGAGAGAGAGATCAGGGAGAAGAGTCATGAACTTGGAGCACCTTATCTGATATGTGTCCTCAACCCACTGGCCTCTGTCGGCCTCGTGATTTATGCAGATGACCCTTTTGCTGATGGTCAGATGTCCTTCTAGGCTGTCAGGAGAGCTTTGTTTACTCATTCTCTCTCGTCCCTATGAGGCTGTTGATTGCAAATAACCTAAAGACCTTCAATATAATATTTTAGGGCGAGTTAAGCCGAAGAACGGCTGAAACTTGCATTTCAACTGTTAACATTATGATTTCGGCTGGTAGCCCCCAAAAGCTCTTGAATCCAAGGCATTTTAGAGAAGAGCACAGGTGAAATTAGGAAATGAAACTTAAACATGCAGATGGCCAATGGCACATGTTTAAAATGTTTGACCTAGAGGCATATAATATATCATTCTTTCCCTGGGTACCTGTTTGACATTGCTAAGTTATTGACTTACTTTTCTCACCTACTTCTTAAGTCTAGCCACCCAGGAAAACTATATGGTAAACTGCAAATTAATTTTTAACAATGGGATGACCACCTGATTCATAGTTTTGAGTAGGCAATAAGAAACAGAACAATAAAAATGAGTAAGAGATATGATCCCAACTTCAAGAAGTTTGCAGTCTGTTACAGAGATTGTACAGTCTGCTTGCTTTCTGAAGGGCATGTTGGACTTCTACAATTTAAATTTGAAGCTCTTCATAAGACTTGCCTCTAATATTTGTATGTTTTCTTGAGAGTGTGATCTAGGACCCTTCCATATTATAGTTTTTGATGATTGATTCTGTTACTTTTTTAAGAATAAAAGAATACAAAAGATATGCTATCATTAAATAAATATTGGAAAACAAACTTTTAGATAAGAAGAAAATATTCCTGATTGTACTCCAGAAAAACAATCATCACTCATATCTTGATGACTTTTTTTCATTCCTGCAGTTTCTTTTATTTATAAACTTTTTTGGTTATTTTTTATAGTTTTAATTGTACTCTGAGTATTCTATTAATTACTATGCCACGGGAAATCGGTTCATTGTGTAGTGAAATAGTGCAATGGCTAAGAATGTAAACTTTGTCTTTTTCAATGTCTTCCTGACTTAACTAGGTGAGTTTGATTTTGAGCAAGTTATTCTGCCATTCCATGCCTCAGTTTTCTCATTAGTCAAATAAGGATAATACTATCCTCTCCCCTGAGTTATTGTGAACATTAAACAAGTCACTGCATATGAAACACACAGTGCAGTGCCTGAAACATAGTGTTTCTACGTATTTGGAACGACATTTTTTTCTAGAAGTTGACATTTAAATTTCTATTATGAATGTCAGGAAGGTTTATTAAGATATAGAAATAAATGGAAGATAAAAACAAATAATTATGACCGGCAGTGGAAACACTCAGAGATAAGTACCAAAAGTATATTTTACACAGGGGCCTGGGTATTCCGCGGGACCCCTGGCATGGCCCAGCTAACGGATGCAGCTATCCTGGGTCTGCAGTTGATGTGTTTTGTCTACTGGCACTGAGATGTGCATCAGAGAGGTTGCTGTTACTCTGACCTGCTCAGTTCTAATTAACAATTTGCTGACAACTTAGTGCTAATTCTGGGATCAAGTTAAGCTTTTTGATAAATATCAGCTTCCAAGTTATTTAAAGGGTATAATCATGGACTATAGACATTTTCACACTGCTTTTTGTGTGTTTCCTTTACAAAAATTTCCCCTCAGCATATTATTCACTACGTGCAGATTGTATGCAAATATATCTTCTGTGGGCTAGGAACATAGCTTCCTGATCTTACAGAGATAAAATAATAATGTATTTTATAATTTTGGCGTTAAGAAAATATCAGCTTTGTGTGCCATGTTGTGGGCTTAAGTCACATTTTGGAAATGTTTTAAGGTCTGTATGATTTGGTTAGTTTTGGAAGACTCTGATCTGTGTTTGGGCGGTAACAGCTCAAGGAATTGCTATAATTCTCTTTCTTATTTTTTTGAAAAGTATGGTGAAATGAAATTTACTTGCTAGGAGATTATTTCAACTTTTCCCCAGGAGAGCTCACACAGTATAGCACAGCCCAAGGCACCCTTCCTCGCAGAAAGAGAAGTGCTCTGTAATTTCATACGCCTGGTTTAAAACCAGACTCGCTGTGTGGACTCAGGCAATTATTTAGTTCTTTGTGCTTCATTCTTTTTGCGTACACGAGAGTGCTGATCATGTCTTTGTCTTTGGCTTTTCCGTGCTAATCAAACGAGATCGTGTATATTATCACAAAGCTTGCGCTTCTATTGTGGTTCTTGCTGCTGTTGTTTTCATGAAGCAGAAGGCTCCTGGGACCCCTCAGTGGGAAGGGAAGCAGTCCAGGACCTTTGCTGGGTCATGCTCTGAGGACAGCAGCTCCTTTGCGGGGAGAGGCACGTTGGTTTGGGAGGCCACGAGACCTCAGTCTGACCGGAGGTGGGGATGGATGGGGCTGGAATCACTCACCTAATGGGAACAACACGGGAGGTGTGGATGAATTCTTAAGAAAATTGGGTTAAGTATCAATATGATATCAGCTCAATATCACTTTTGATAATTGCTGGCAAAGAATAGATGTTAAATCTTCCCCACTCCCCCTTGCCTCATGAGACTTAATGACTTACTATTTCTTGTTTATCACTTTATTGACTGAATGAGTCCATTTTCTTACATCTCTAACCATGCTCTACATCTTACAGTGGCAGACAGACACTCTTCCTGGAGCCCCCAAAGCAGCTCCGTTTTTACACACATTCAGTAAAAGATAAAGCTACAACCTTCTCTGAAGGCTCTGAAAAGCTTACCTAACTGAATTGTAAATGTAGAAAAGGGATAATATGTTTTAGGGAGTTAAGGTTAAGCAGTGGAAAATCACCTCTCCCCACCCACTTCTGCTGATTTGATTCAAGACTCAACCTTAGTTTCTGCAGTGTGAGACAAGGAGAGGTTCCCACCTTGTTATCTCCGAGGAATGTGAACAATTTGAATGGTGAATGGTTTGATCTTCGTAGTGAGAAAAGAATAAATTGCTCACTTAATAAATTGCCAAGCCACTTGGGTACTATTTAGTAGATTACCTTTTCTAGAGTGCTAAGTGATAGAAAATGGCAAATGGCAGTAACTGGAAGACTTAATGCAGCTTTGATCTCTTGAACTGAAAGACTCTGTAGTTTGCTTAGAATGAAATGGAATTATTTCTTCCCTTTTATCTGAGAACCAGTAAATGCTTGAAAAAGGGAGACATCATTACTTTTTCCCATCGTGCATAACTATTGGAATAAAAGTGACATCATAGTGCGATACACACACGTACACACCAAAAATGGTCTCCATGAACTCCGAAAAAAATTCTTTCTTTAAAATTAATTAATTAAGCTTTTTATTATTTTTTATCATTTTAAACTTGTTATTCTATTACAGTAGTCCCAAGTTTTCTCCCTTTGCCCTCCTCCACCCATCCCAGCCTCTCACCCCCCACACCCCACAGTCAGATCTCACACTGTTGTCCATGAAAGAAGGGAAAGGAGCTAGTCAAAGAAGATGTATGAATGAGCCACAAAAAAATCCTTTGAAAAGTATCAGTTAGCCCTGGCTGGTGTGGCTCATTAGGTTGAGCACTGGTCTGTGAACTGGAAGGTTGCTGGTTTGATTCTTGGCCAGGGCACATGCCTGGGTTGAAGGCCAGGTCCCCAGCTGGGGGCGCGTGAGATGTAACTGATAGATGCTCTCTCACACGTTGATGTTTCCCTCTCTTTCTCTTTTCCTTTTTCCCTCCTGAAAATAAATAAATAAAATCTTTGAAAAAGATATTTTGTTTATTTTAGAGAGGGGGAAAGGAGGGAGAGAGAGGGAGAGAAACATCAATGTGTGGTCGCCTCTCATGAGCCCCCTACAGGGGGCCTGACCTGGCCCGCAACCCAGGCGTGTGCCCTGACTGGGAATTGAACCGAAGACCCTTTGGTTCTCAGGCCAGCCCTCCATCCCCTGAGCCACACCAGCCAGGGCTAAATAAAATCTTTTTAAAAATTAAAAAAGTATGATTTATCATTCAAGTAATTTAAAATACTGAATACTGACTGTGCGCAAGTTTTTGCGCAAGCTGCTGGGAGGAGCGCAAGTGAATGAGGCAGCCCCTTCCTTGTGGAGAGAAATGACTTTCTGAAGGCTCTTGATCTCATAGGCCTTTCGAAAGGGCTCTCTGCTTACATCCTAATATCCTGTGCTGTAACATAGTTACACGTATAGGCCACAGGAGAGAGCTGGGACCTAGTACAAATAAATTTTAAATTGAGACTTCTCCAGTTGGAAGCTGATTATACCCAGTGTTCTCTTGTGTGGTGGACTCTTCCTGGGATTAAGTACAAGGCCCCAGGAAAACACTCCACTGTGCATTGCTGCAAAGTGTGTGTTCACTGAGCTCTAATAGCTATTGGTGCTATGCTGGTCAGATTCAGTCTGGCAGGAAAGGATGCACTTTCTTGGCCAAGGCCATGGTTCTTCACTGGTGTTCCTAAAGCACAGATATTGTGAGAGCTTCTGAAGTCATAGTCATTAAAGAGAACCAATTTCAGGAATTGGCAAAGCAGATGGGCCACAGGAGAAGGAACACCATGATTTAAATTAATTTCTGGTAGTGATAGATGGTCTAACTGACTCATTGCTGCTTCCACAGATTATGGTGTAATCTGGGTGGCAAAAACTGTCTTCTTAATTTGAAAAGTAATATATGCACATGATGTAATGGGAACCCCAACACACACAAATATGCACGTGATTAAAAAAAATCTAAAACCTGGTTCCACTAGTGATAAATGTTCTTAACATTTGGTATATTTCCCTTTTTATTTTCTAAATGGGAGCCATATCATATATTCAGTTTTGCAGCCTGATTTTATTCAGTTAGTAACACACTGAACACATTTTTCCATATAATTAAATATTCTTTAAAAAGATTATTTTGAATTACTGCCCAGTTCCCTTTTTATTGGGCATTAAGCTTGTTTCCTAGGTTTGTCTGCATGAATAAACCTTTAATAAATATTCTTATTTGTAATAACCTTTGCCTATAATTTCTTTAGATTCCTAGAAATAGCATTACTGGTTCAAAGGGTACAGTTTTTCAAGGTTTTTGATATATTTCACAAAGTTGCTTTCTGAAAAGATGATACCATTTTACACCCCTATCTTACTACAGGCTTTTCAGGGTGCTGTTTGATAGCTGATGTTGGGTTTAAGTGACTGTGTCCAGAAAACGAAATCACACAATTCCCTATACTCTTGAGTTGTTTTAGTGTTTAGTAGAGACAGAGTTTTTTTTTCTCTTTGGAACGAGTTAAACTTTACAATGTTATGTACAGAAGAGCTTAAATACAGGGGCAATTGCACATTTTGTGCTTCTACCATTTGGTGAGAAGTGATATAAATAACATTCACACACATGTATATATATGGAGAAAACAAGATTCATATCTAAAATACCTTTTTGGGTGTTTTTCTTAATTCTAGAATAGGATAAAAACACAACCACACTCACAACTCACGTATATATTTGGTGATATATGAAGGTCTGTCCAGAAAAAGCCCAGCCATTGTTAATAAAATGAGAATGGTTTGCATGACATCGATGTAACCTGGCAACAAGGAGAGTGGACTGGACTGCACATGAGTGAACAATGATGACGTCACTGTACTAGTCAGCAGAAGGGTAATGCCACTGAGTGAGCATGTGTGGCCATTGCATTCAAAATGACTGAGTAGAGCAATGGATCTGCATGAAATTTTGCATTAAGCTTGAGCATTCCTCCATGGAAACTATTTAGATGATTCAGAAGGTTTCAGGGATGATGCAATGAGTGCAGTGCATTTAAAAGTGTGGCACAAACACTTCAAAGATGGTCAAGAATCTGTTGGAAGTGATCCACATTCTGGAAGGCCTGCAGCAAACAGAGCACCTGAGATTGTTAAACGTGTCTGGGCTGCAATTAACAAGATTGGGGACAGACAGTGCCAGAACTAGAAGCTGATCTGGGGATTCCAAAAACTACTGTATCCCAGATTTGGCTCAAAATCTTGGCATGAAATGCATCATGGCAAATTCATTATGTGACTTCTGCTACCAGAGCAGAAGGAACATAGTTCTGCAGTTGCAAATGAGTTGATTCAAACCACTACCAATGAACCAGATTTCCTCAAGAAGGTCATACCTTTGAAGTGGGCTGAGGCAGCACTGTCCTATGTACAATGTTTCTCGTATCTTGTATTTTATTCAATAAATGTGTCTAGTTTTCATAATACATGGCTCGATATTTTCTGGACAATATGAAAGTTTGGTATAAAGTATTGGTGTTGTGGTAGGTATATCACACCAATATCATACCTCAGCATGTCCAATATTATACACCAGTATTATCATGGCTTATATAGTATTTTGTACCTGGTCTCAATTCAACAGTTATGCTTTTCTTTTAACTTCAACAAGTTCTCATTTAACTAATTTTTAATAATTGCGTAGTATGTTGTTTGAGGTTCTGTTTGAGGTGATTATTCAAATAATCACCACTGTTGAGCATTTAGTCTATTATTGATTTCAGCATTTTCCAAACACTCTTGCAAAGATTCATTCCATATCCCTTTCATTATTTAATTCAATTCCCAGAAGTGCAATTTCTACATTGAAGGGCGTTCATGACTCAAATGCACTTGAGGATTATTGAAAGATAACCAGAAACAAACAGAAAGATTGTACTAGGTTATCTCTCTGCGAACAATAAGAATTCCTGGGAAATTTGTAATATACAATTTTGAAACTTATTTCTTGTTTTACTTTTCATATCTTGTCCTTATTAGTTTTCTATTGCTGCTCTAACAAATTACCTTTAAGTTGAGGGCTTAAAAGAACATGCAAATACTACCTGGCAGTTTTGTGGGTCTCACTGGGCTAAAACGAAGGTGTCAGCAGGACTGTGCTCTCTTCTTTAGGCTCCTGATAGGATCTATTCTTTCCTTTTTTAGCTTCTAGAAGCCACTCACATTCTTTGGCTCATGGTCCCTTTCTGTGGAGTTTGCAAATATGAGTCAGATTCTTGCATTGCACCACTCTGACCTCTTCTGTCTCCCCTTCCACCCTTCCACTTTAAGGACTCGTGATTATATTGGGCCCATCTGAATATCCAGGATAATCTCCCCAGGTCAAGGAGTATAAGTTAATCATATCTGCAAAGTCCTGTTTGTCATGTAAGGTAACATATTTTCACTCTGGGGGGCGGGGATTAGCATGTTGATATTTTTGGGAACCATTATTCTGTCAATCACATGGTCCTTGTGCTTCTCATTTTTCCCTGTGTCTTATACCCCTGTATCTTTTATTATAATTGAACTTCAATTTTTTTCTCATAGCTTTTAAGGTGGATCCAAGTCTAGACATTTTGCTTCAGATGTTAGTACTTATTAATTCAGTTATCAATCCTTAATGTGGTTCTCCCTCAAACATTTGCTAAGCAGCATGGATTTTAAAATGACAAAGATCATTATTTTATTTGATCCTTAACTTTCAAGCTTCTACCCTCCAAGGATATTCATTTCAAAGCCACGGGAACTGGTGTCACTTTCTCTCTGTACTGATAACACAGGATTAAAATTGTTGCACCAAATAGTCTTCTATTTTTTCCTCTCTTCCTAATTTATCACAAGCAGATACTCTACCAGAAGTTGGGAAGAAAGATTTCCAGCTGATGGGCAGCACCTCTACCTTGTGGAAGATTCATTGCCCTGCACATTTTGAATCTGCTGACAAGAAACTTGGAGCAGAAGTAATCAGAGCCCTCACAAGATTGATTTTTGTCCCCTGCTGCCATATGGCGTAGAGGGTGGAAAGGTGCTCATCTCTCAAACTAATCTTAACTATTTAGAAGCCATTATTGCAGGATTACAAATCATCAGAATACTTCCTTTTTTTCTAACAACATTATTTATTAGCAAGACCTTCAAATTAGTCTTGTATCTTGGCTTTGCCCTATTCTAAAAATCAACCCTGATAATATGTTTTGTCTAAAAAGCGTTGCAGTTAGTACCGTCACTTTAATTGCACAAACGTGAAGCCAAATTCCATATCCAGTTCACATTTTAAAAATAATTCAAACCAAAATGCAAATTGATTCTTGTCTTCAGCTTGTAAGAAATGCTTAAAGTCAACTTGTCATGAAGGAGAAATTGAATCTATTACCTGTGCTGTTCCAGGAAGGAAGATGTACGGAAAGGAGAATAGCGAGATTTATCTGATGTTTGGCTGATATATGGGTATATAAAATCTTAAGTAATACTGATAATGTCACACAATATTGCAACATATATTTTCAGTTGAGCATTATAAGACAATAAGGCATAAATGGAAATTAAAGGGAAAAATCTGAATGGTTGTCAGGGAATACTTTTTCATTCAGAGAATCATAAACATATGGAATGGTGTGTCAGGCAAAGTTTCTAAGATGAGAATATTGGAGTAATTACAAAACAGATTTATATCCTGCAGATTGAAGTGCACACAATAGGAAAGAGCACTGAGTCAAATGATTTTTAACCACCCCCACCCAAAGCACCTCATGAGAATGCATTTCACAGAATTATCTAAACTTGCGAGGCACCAGAAAGATGGAAGTGTTTAATTCTTTAAGCAATAGCTATTTAAAAAAATAAGGGCAGAAAAAAGAAATAAGGAGGGAGAATATCAAGATTGGGAGGGAAAGAACTAAGCAGGTGTGAGAGAAGACAATGAAAAACTGTTTAAATAAAATGGATGTATTAATTCAATTTCACAAATCCTGACTAAAGGCTGAACACGGTCAAAGTCACTGCAAGGACTTTTTGAGGTTGGTGGGTGATATTTTTAGCACAGTTATCCTATTTGCTCTTCACATCTTGTATCAAGAATTCTTACTCTTTGCATCTGAACCCAGTTTACCTTATAACCCCTATTTTCTTTCTCCTTCTTACTCAGAGAAAATATTGCTATGAACACAATGAAACACGCGTTATTCCTAAACAGAGAGACTGCTGCTCTCCCTTGAATGTATCGCTATGGGTCCACGAAGCAGAGATCCTAAATTTGCTGTTGTGGCTGGGGGAGTTGGAAAGGGCGTGGTTGGTTAATTGAAACATGGACCAAAAGGGGCTCCATACTGTGTGAGTTGAAAATGGCAACCTGCCATGGTTTACTGTAGAGAAAAAGACTCGAAGACTTGGGGAGAGTGAAGTGGATTTGTTCATTAAGACCCATTTACTCACCTTGGGAGGATCCAGAAGACACAGCCTTTACCAAAACTATGAGAAATAAATTTGTGAGGGGAGTACCAATACCTTTCAGGAGCTCTGTGGCCATTCTTCTCTGTAGACTAGACCTTACAGTGGGAGCTGTGGCCACTGAGCTGGAAACCCTAAATGCAATGTTGTCCAAAATGTGATTTCATTGCTTGATAAAGTTAACATATCCGTGGTACCTGGTATGAAGCCACTGATCCAACAAATGTTTTTTCCCTCAATACCTGTTAGTAAGGATCAACAGAAGCAGTTTGCTTTTAGCTGGTAAAGTCAGTAGTACACCTTTGCTGTTAGGACATAAAACTCTTGAGCCCTGCATCACTCTTTAGTTGACAGGTGTTTTGATCACTTTTCCCTTTCACAAGATATCACAGTGGCCTATTACATTGATGCCATTATGGTCATTAGATATAGTAAGCAAAAAGTAGCAATTATTCTAGACTTATTGGTAAGACTTTTTTTTTTTAAGAATTTATTTACTTATTTTTAGACAGAAGGGAAGGGAGGGAGAAAGAAAGGGAGAGAAACATCAATGTGTGGTTGCCTCTCACATGGCCCCCACTGGGGACCTGGCCTGCAATCCAGGCATGTGCCCTGACTGGGAATCGAACTGGTGACTGTTTGGTTTGCAGCCCGTGCTCAATCCATTGAGCCATACCAGCCAGGGCTGGTAAGACATTTTAAAGGGTGAAAAATCTGAAAAGAATTCAGAGGCCTTGCAGGTTCCACACATAAGTGATACTATCACAATGTACTCTTTAAATATCTTACAATTTTCTTTGTCAACTATACCCAATACAGTTGATTAAAAAATCCAAGGGCCTTCTACCTGAATTTCTGGAGTAAAATTTCTAGGGGTTCAGTGGTGTGGGGTATGTTGAGATATTCTTTCCAAAGTGAAGACAAAAGTGTTGCTTGTGCCCCTTTTACAACCAAAGAAGAGACACAATGCCTAGTGGGCCTTTTTGGGTTTTAGAGGCAAGATGCTCTTCATTTAGATGTGTCTCACTGGCCTGTTACTGAGTAATATGAAAAGGTGCTAGTTTTGAATGGAGCCTAGAACAGGAGAAGGCTCTGCAACAGGCCTACGCTGCTCTGCTATTTGTGCCTTAGGACCCAGCAGACCCAATGTTGCTTGAGGTGGCAATGGCAGATCGGGATACTGTCTGGAGGATTTGACAGGCCCTTATCGGTGAATCACAGTGTGGGCACTTAGAAGCAAGCCCTGCAATCCTCTGTCAATAACTATTCTTCTTTTGAGAAACAGAACACTTAACTGTGGGTCACTAAATTCACATGCAACTTGAGCTGCCCATCAAACAAGTTGTTACCTAATGTACCAAGCCATACGGCTGGGCATACACACCAACACTCCATCCTCAAATGGAAGTGGTAGAAACAACATCAGGCCGGAGCAAGTCCTGAACGTATAAGTAAGCTTCATGTGGCCCAAATACCCGTGGTCCCCACTCCTGCCATTCTACCATCTTTCTCCCAGTTTGTACTTATGGCCCTATAGGGAGTTCCCTACAATCAGCTGATAGATGAAGAGAACACTCGGGCTCACGTTATAGATGATTCTGCATGGTATGCGGACAGCACCTGAAAGTGGACAGTATGTGGGCAGCTGCAACAATACAGCCACTGTCTGAGACATCCCTGAAGGACAGTGGGGAAGGAAAATCCTCTGAGGGGACCGAACCCTGAGCAGTGCTCCTAGTTGTTCACTATGCTTAGAAGAAAAAATGGCCAGATGTGCAATTTTGTACTAATTCATGGTCTGTGGCCAGTGGTTTGGCTGAATGGCTAGAGACTTGGAAAGAAAATGATTGGAAATTTTGTCACAAGAAAGTTTGAGAAAGGTGTCTGGATAGATCTTCCTGAATGGGTGAAAAGTAGAAGATGTTTGCACCCCATGTGAATGCTCACCAAAGGGTGAGAATTTGAATAATCAAGTGGGTATGATAGTGCATTCTGTGGATGCCAGTCGGCTCCTTTCCCCAGTCATCTGTATCTTCACCCAGTGGGCATACGTAAAAAGTGGCCATGGTGACACAAATAGAGGTCGTACATGGACTCAAGAACATGGACTTCTACTCACTAAGGTCACCTAGCTACACACTGCTGACTGCCCAATGTGCCAGCAGCAAAGACCAACACTGAGCCCCTGATACAGCACAATTCTCCAGGGTGATCAGCTGGTTACCTGGTGACAGATTGATTACATTGGACTGCTTCCATCATGGAAGAGGCAGCATTTTGTTCTGACTTGAATAGACAATTACAGTGGATACAGATTTGTCTTCCCAGCATGCAATACTTCTGCCAAAACTACCATCTGTGAATTTATAGAATGCCTTATCTACCATCATGCTATTCAACACAGCATTGCTTCTAATTAAAGAAATCACTTCACAGCAAAAGAAGTGGGGCAAAGGGCTCATGCTTATGGAATGCACTGCTTTTACCATGTTTCTCTACCATTTTGAAGCAGTTGGTTTGATCGAATAAGTAGTGAAATAGGCTTTTGAAGATTTAGTTGCAGTGCCAACTAGGAGGCAATCCCTTGCAGGGCAGGGTCGCGGTACTCCAAAAGTCTGTACATGCTCTGAATCAGTGTCAAATCTATCATTTTAGTTCTCTCATAGGCAGGCTTCATGGCTTCAAGAATCAAAGGAGTGGGATAAGGGTGGCATCGTTTACTGTTGTCCCTAGTGACCCACTAAAACAATTTACTTTCTTTGCCTGTAACCTTATACTCTGTTGGTCTAGGGCTTAGCTCAAGAGGAGGAATGATTCCACTAGAAGATGCAACAATGATTCCATTGAACTGGAAGTTAAGACTTCCATCTGGCTGTTCTGGATTTCTCATGCCTCTGAATTCACAGGCAAAGAAGGGATTTATGGTGTTGGATGAGATGATTGATCCTGACAACCGACAGGAAATCGGACTAAGACTCCACAATGGAGGTGAAGGAGAGTATGTGGCCGCTTAGGGCGTCAATTATTCCTAATTACTTGACATGGGGTGTCCATGCCCTGTGATGGGAAGTCAATGGAAAAACTGTAACAATCCAATTCAGGCAAGAGTGCTAATGAGACCCTTTAGGAGTAAAGATTTGGCTCATCCCAACAGGTAAAGAACCGTGAACAGTTGAGGTTCTTGCTGAAGGCAAAGGTAATATAAAATTGAGAGCAGAAGATAGTTATGAATACAACTACAACCATATGACTAGTTATAGAAATGAGAACTGTAATTGTCATAAGTATTTAATTTTGTTATATGTATATTTTGTGCATGCCCAGTATTTTTGTTTTTTTCCCCTCTCTTATTTCTTTATCATGTAATGTAAGATGTATTTATTTATATCATACTGTGGCAGTGATTTCCACACGTGTGTAAACACAGTCCTGAGAATCTACACGTTTTGAGCACAGCTCCGTGTGACTCCTGTGTGAGCAAGTGTGGATCATGTCTGTGGGATGGGAATTAATTTGGCAAAGGTGTATCTTAAAAAATTCCGGCTTGCTGATCTCTGAATATTGCTTTCATCTGGTCCTCTCTGCCACCAG
>PVJI01011266.1:0-56812 GCA_004026765.1 Micronycteris hirsuta
TGATACCTGAACATCTCTAGCGAAGAGACTTTTAAACTTAATGTACTTTAGTTTTACTCATCTATAAAATACCTACTTCATAGAGCTGCTGTGTTAAGGGACAAAAGATAACGAACTTCAAAATGCCATCCATATGATAATGATGACCATTACTTTAAAATATGAGTAAGTTCAATATTAAAAATTCTTTTTTTCTAAATAGTCAGATCAAAACTTTACAAAGAGGTAAGCCCTGCATGCAGCAAGCTAACATACAATCCTATTTCCAGCCTCTTAAACCCTCCAACCACCTTCATCTGAGAACTTCACTGAAATTCAATGTTTACCAGAAGAACAACGTTGCAGTTTGCATAGCCTGGTTTCCTATTTCCCAGCAGTTTTTTTTTTTTCTTTGCAAACTTTTCAAGATAAAATTCAACACCCTAGAGCTCTGGACCATGCCTGATCTCCCTTCAGCCAAAACAGGCATCCGGTTTCGACAATAAATGAGATCATAGCATCCCTACTAATAATTCTGTAGATAAGAACCTGTCAGCATTTTCATTATAATACCCTTTTCTTCCCTCTGGGTTGAGAGACCAATCATAGCAATTTGCTGGGGAAATAGCTCCAGCAAAAGGCAGTGCACAAGGCTCGAGCACAGAGAAAATGTTTTCATTTTAAAGAACTCAGGAAAGTTTTATTTGGGAATTAGGCAGGCTGCAGAAACCCAAGGAGCATTTCCTTCCGATGGTCATTTGGTCTTTTTCATTTTTAAATTTAATCTTCACTGTATTTTTTTCCATTACCATCTAGTCCCCTTAGAGCCCCTCCCCAGCAGTCAGCACACTGTTATCCATGTCCATGAGTCCTTCATTTTTGCTCAGTCCCTCATCCCCTTAACCACCCTTGCCCCCAGCGTCATCCTGCTCTCCATCTGTGTGTCTGTCCCCATTTTCCTTGTTAGTTCCATTTGTTCATTAGATTCCACATAGAGTGAAATCATAGGGTGGGTATTTTAAATAAAGAAAACAAGATTTTCTTCTGATATGTAAAACAAACTTTTCTCAAGTAGCACATGGTAAGAAAAGGTTTATCTATTTAATACCTTCAGGAATGAGTACCTCCTGTGACAGCTGTTACAGCATACACATTACTGATTCTGTGCTCACAGGATGGTACTTTGGCATGGGGTTGGGAGCATTTTCTCAGACTTTCTGAGATAAAATCTTGGTGGCAGTGTTATGCTAGCATTACTTCAAATAAGAGAAAATGGGGTATATTAATAATCTGCTAGGAATTATAAAAAGGATCTTCCTAGCAAAATGATGGCACACTGACTATTCAGTAAAGGTAGGTTGTATATAGCTAATATCTGATCTGGTTCACAGAGTAAACTTTTTTCTGACTCCTAAATCTTAGATGGAAAAGTGAAAAAGCCTCTTTCTATGCTATTTCACACTATGCTAACATAAACAAAGTGAAATGGGAATGGACTGTATCTGAGTGAGTGAGAGGGAGAAAACTACTAATATCTATTTAATATCTACTACATGCCATGCAGTATTGTTTTCTTACGATATTTGGTTAATGTAACAAGCCAACCTAATCTACCTCCATTGTACAGATAAGGACATCAAAATTCAGACAAGAGAGCTTTCCCAATATTCCAAAGCAATGGCCCAGCCACATAACACCTTTTAATATCAACCTCTACCCTCAGAACCTGCTTCCTGTTCCTGTGTCTTCCTACCCAAGATCACATTGAGACTTATGACTCACCAAGGGTATCTGTCTGCTTCATCCAGATGGTATGATAAGGTATAATCTCACACTTTCTCCCCCTCTACCTCCTCCTTTCTTTTTTCCTTCTTCCATCCAAGAAGAAGGTATACCTTCAATGTCCTGCCACTATTTTCTGATACCATGTTCTTTCAACACTGGCAAACAAGCAGTTGATCACAGATATCAATAGCAGACTTGAGACCAAAACCAAACCCCTTTTTCTTTCTGACCTATGAAAAGACCCAGTTAATTTCAGTTATCTCCACGAAGCCTTCTCTCACTACACTTACAGCCATCATTGATTCCTTTGTCCCCTCATTGACTGTAGCAGGGGTTTCCAATCTATTGAGACTGCTTCTAAATATGAACTATTTTGAGGATCTTCTCTTCACTTGATATTAGTTGTAAATATGAAGAGATGATATCACATAGAAATTAATGGCTTCTTTCACGGAGCTATTTTGGATAGTGTGTAAGTTCATGCATATAAAGTCCTTAGAACCTTGTATATGGTGAGCACTAACCTACCCTGTTAGCTGTTTTTTTCCACGTGTATTTCTTGGTGTGGTGGCACACTAGCAAAAATGGAAGAATCCCAAGAGAGGGACTATACATACTGTGGGCAGGCACCTCATGGTAACTCAAACACAGTAAGATATAGTTCCCTTGGGAACTATATCCCTTGGGATTCTTTCCCAAATAGAGATGTACTACCATTCTCCAAATAGAGATGTTTGCCAAACACACATGGCTCCAAGGGAAAAAAGCCAGTCTCCTAATTTTAGATAAGAAGCCAACTGACCTGGTAGTAGCCACCATGTTATCTGAGATCTTATTAAAGTAATATCATTAATCATTATTTAATACTATTATTATTTGAGATATAATGCAGTGATATTACACCTTAGGTGGGTTAACTATAATGTGAATGTTAAAAAAGTTAGAATGTATTGGACAAGCTTTTACAAATTATGACTATTTTTAGTGTGCTCACTCATCAAATAAAATGACTTAAAATATCTCAGAAATTTGATAAAAATTTAATAAAGATAATGCAATGGGATACCATCTTAAATAATATGATTTATATTAGAAATTCCACACATACACATGATGTTTAAAAAAATACTACATTATTTATGAGGTTCCCAGAAGCCATAATTTAGGGTCATATTCTTATTCCATTTCACTCAACCATTTAAATTTTCATAATAAAAATTATTATTGAAATCTTTATCATCACTTCAATTGTACACTGTGTTCATAAGGCTTACAAGAACATTCATATATATATATATACATATAAATATATAAAATGGAAAAGTCATTACAGTAGCAAGAACATTCATATATATCTATATATAAATAAATGGAAAAGTCATTAAAGTGGCATTGAGTTATAATCTATGATTTATAATTAAATAAATTCATGACCTCCTAGAGAAAACAATCTACAATGCCCTGCAACAAGATATCCATGGCATGAAGATTCAATTGTATTTCTAACCTATTAGTTTCTCTATAACTTACTAGACAAGGATAATTTACTAGTAATGACATGTCTAGGCATATTACTCTAGCAGGTATCAAATATATTAGTCAGGGTTCTCCAGAGAGACAAAAGAGGTTTATTGTAAGGATTTGGGTCATGAACTTATGGAGGCTGAGAAGTCCAACATCTGTGGTTAACAAACTGGAGACCTTGGAGAGCCTATATGTCGTTTTAGTACATGTCTGAAAGCCTGAGTACCAGGAGAGCTGACGCTATACATTCCATTCTGAAGACCAGCAAGCCCAAGGCCTAAGAAGGGCTGATGTTTCAGATTAAGATGTAAGACCAGAAAAGATTAATATCCCAGGTCCAAACAGTCAGGCAGGAGTCCTTCTTACCCAGCTTACTTGTTCTATTTATATCTTAACTGATTAGATGAGGCCCATCCACTTTAAGGAGAGCAGTTGGCTTCACTAAGTCTAAAGATTCAAATGTTAATCTCATCCAGAAACACCCTCACAGTACTCAAGATAACATTTAACCAAGTGCCTGGTTACCCCCTAACCCAATCCAGTTCATACATAAAATTAACTACCACATCAAGGTAAAACATTGAGTAATGCACAGTTTGTTTCAGCTCTAGGAGGTTTGATAGCACAAGAAGTTCTGAGACAAACCACTAAAGGGAAGTGACAAATGAACTATAACAAAATACACACTATTTATTTTTTCAGTAATTCATTCAGCAAACATTTATAAATACCTATATAATTCATTTATTCATTTAACAAATATTTACTGATTGGCTTTTATAGAACAGACACAGGTCTATTTATTCAATCTTGTAGGCACTGTATTAAATGAATATGATATTGCCCTGACCCTAAAGAGCCCACAGTTTAGGTGAATGAATAGAATCAGTAAACAAATTTACAAGTGAATATTATAATGAAGAATTAAGCATTGAGTATTGGATGTCATGGGCATGCAGAGGTAATTTAATTCAGAATATTTTATCATATGAACTTTGGAACTTTACCTGTATATTCATGGGTACAAGGCAAAAGGCTTCAGGACAAATACAAGTCTGACATTCTTCAAGATCCTGGCATCTGTGACTGAACATTCCTTCTTGTGAACATGCTTTAGTGACTATACAACATTTAACCCTCCTTATCTTTTGATATTTAGGCTCTCCACTCTCCCCCTGATTTTTTTTTACTATTAAAATAAAATGTGAATAGGACCTTGAACTGGCAAGTGTACTTTGTCAAATGGGACACAAGCCCTATGCAACCTGCTTCTTTGAGACACTCAGCACTTGTTTCACTCATTAGCTCATTTTTCATTTTCTTTTTCTGGGTCAGATTTAATCGAGGATTTTTTTTGTGTGTGTGAATTATGAAAACTTTTAGATTCTGCTTTTTGTTGCATAAAAGCACTTTAACCGTGTTTTGGTGGGTTACAGTACATCTCATTTACCAATGTAAGAATTTCATTGTACTGACTGAAGAACAGTGTTTAGTTGACTATCCACAATCTCCTCCCTGTCACCAGTTTGCAGAGTGGCTTTAAGAAAATGGAAGACAAAAATATGTACTGAATATTTACCACATTCCAGGCATTGTGCTAAGTCTTTTCATATGTGTTATATCACTTCATTCTTACAACAGTGCTGTAATCAAGGTGTTACTTTTCCTGCTTTTTGCAGATAAATCTTGTCAGTTTCTCTTCTCTCACCTTGATTTTTAACTTCTACTTCATAGTTCGAGATCATGGCATAGAAAAATAGCACTGTGTTAAAAATTAGGAGATCTGGTTCTAGCTATGGCTCCGTGATTTTCTGTGTGTTTTCAGAAAGTCACCTCCTTTCTATGTAGTTTAATAATCTTATTTGGTAAATGAGTAAATTAATACTATAGAAAAGGATGTATTAGATCAAACTCCTCTTAAAAAGTATTTACAATAAGGCTGAGTCCTCTGACAGGAGTGCTTTACATTCAAATTTATGTTTACTCCCAGAAAGGTATGTAAAATTAATTTTTTGCAAAATGACTCCTAACTTAAAGGCACTCATAGGAAGTTGCTATTTGACAGAGCCCTATAGTTAATTCTGGAAATTAGTGTAGGCTCTAGATATAAACTGCCTGGGCTCCATTTTTGGCTCTGCTACTTAAAAGCTGTATGACATTAGGTAAGTTAGTTAAACTCTGTATGCCTCAGTTGCCCTGTCTCTAAGCTGGAGGTAAGCATTATACCCAACTCTAAAAGTTATTGTGATAATTAAGTGAGTTGACCTTTGTAGAGCATGTAGAGCAGTATCTGGCATATGGCAGCAGGTTAATGTGTGTGTGTTGGGACAGGACCTTGACAATGCACACAGCTGTTAGCTCAAGGCACTGACGTTGAACATGAACAACTGGATTTTTTTTAATATTAGACATTTTTAAACTTGAACACACCAATATAGTCATGGAACTCCTATTAAAGCCTAATAAAATTTTAACCTTATTCACAGGAAAACAAACTAATTAGATGCTATTTATAAATCCATAAAGTAGAATAAATCTATTTAAAGCTGGAGAATACTATGACATATAAAGTAATCTGTGGAACTGCAAATTTAAAATAAATTTAGTAATACTCATAATCAACAGTTTAAAAATATTTAAAAGATATGTCTTAGTAATTCTATTCATTATAGGCTATCCAAAGGAAATAATGCTAAATACAAAAAAATACTTATTCTCCAAGTTTTATATTTTATTTTACTCTTGAAGTAGAAAATTTGGGTAAAAAATCTACATATCCAAAAATAAGGGTGGCTATGTTATACAGCAATTAAAACATATACACAAATCCTAATATAATCTTCAAACATTCAAAAGTAAAGTCCACATGATTGAAACTACATTTAAAATATATATTATATGTAGACCAACAATAACAAAATATTACCAGGATGATACACACTAAAATATTGACAGTTTTTTACCTCCAGTCTTTTGGGACAATATTTTCTAAAATTTGTTCTATTTTGTATTTGTTTTTTAAAATTTATTTCAGTGAGCATGTGTTACTTTAAAATAAAAAAAAGAACACACCAAAATAGTCAAACATTGGCAATATTAAAAATATTTGCTTAGAGAAAAACTGTCCTATCGATGGCAAAAACATACATGGTGATATGCGGATAAGTGAATCCTCTTGGACCACCACTCTTATAACAAAGTTGGCTATGTATAAATAAACAAATAAGCAAGCAAAAGCACTTCGCTATAGAGACTTCCTACCAAGGAGACAAGGGAGAGGTTGCATAAGCCTCAGGGTTTCAGGGAACTGTCCACCAAGGAGGTGCTGAAAGGCACTTTGATACTGGGAGATACAAAAGCACCCTCTGGAGGTTGAGATTCCACAGCTCACTTCCCTTTCCTCTCCCTCCTCTTTCCTGAGATCCCTTCACTCTTCTATCATCCTTCCTTTCCCTGTGCCTCACCTTTCTCTGTTTTCCTGATAATATGGAGATGAAAAGAAATAACACTTATAAAGCACCTAGAATATGCCTAGCATAAATAGATGTTTAATCAAGCTAAATTCTTTTTCCCCTTCCCTTCCACCTTTCAATCCCTCCTCCTTTTTTTTCTATTTTCTTCCATTTTTACCTCTTTCTTATTCTCGCTCTTATTTCTTTAGGGAGTCACCATATAGACGAGAGGAAGTTTGCTTTCTACCAGATGATTCCTTTCCGTTGAGAGATGGAGCAGCTTATGCAATGTCTACACATTCCCTGGGGGTAAAAACATAGGTTCTAGGACTCGACAGCATTTTCAAGAACTCTCCCTCTCCCAATCCATCAAGCAGGATATTAAAGGCCCCTAACGTGGCCTAGGAGCTTGATGATTTGATTCAGCTGAGCTGTTAAGTTAACAAATGTCTATGGGGATTCAGGGGAGAAGCTCCCTATGGTATGAACCATATTTCAATGGTATCTTCTGAGTTACAAAAAAGAGCAAAGTAATGATTATAGAGAATATCACACTTAAAAAACATCTTAGAATATTAGTGGAAATATCAAATATTCCATGTTTTGTTTTGTTTGTTTTGCCTCAGAAATTATGGCTGGAAAGAGGAGAGTGAAGGGAAGGGGACACATAGGGGCTGCTGACCTTTGTAATACAGCTATGGGCAAGATAAAGAAAGAGGGAAGATACATAGGCTTAGCCATGGAATTACATTCAGAGGTTGAATTTTTGCAGGTAGAGAAAACAGTGAGAAAAGTAAAGCAGATGTCTATTTTCGGATAATGACACAAAAACAACCAGGAGGGGTAAAGCCTTTCAGAAGGTCCCTTCCTGAACCAGCATGTTATGGTAATGGCATACGGACTGGGACAGGAAGAGGATTGACGTAATAGGAAAATTCTCATTTGAAAAACAAACTCTTGTTCCCCTACGAGATTTTAAGATCAAGGAGGAACTGTGAGTGTTCTGTATTTTAGAGAAGGAAGTGGAATTATCTCCCTTAATAGATTTGTAATTCCTGAAGGAAAAGAATGGTGTCACACTTATGTGTGTATCTTTAATGCCTATCACAGTGCCTGGGAAGGAGCCTGGCATGGAAAGACACTTGACATATACAGTCCTAAGTTCTACAGTCCGTTAACTAAATTGAATGTCAGGATACAACAAAGAGGGAGAGAAAGGGGGCTGGAGATTGCTAAGTGACAAAATAAAATTATTTGGGGTTTCTGCCTTGAAAGCTCACATTACTCAGCACCCTTCAATCCATTATTAGGTTTTGGAATAATAGGAACAAACAGTTTAAGAGGGTTTTTTTTTTTTGGAAACTAACAAAGTCTGACCTACACACAGACATGGTTTTAGACTTTGCCATGCTAAATATCTTTCAGGATAGACAAGTAAATAGCTAAACTCCTAATAATTTTAGTTTCAAACTTACTAGATAATATTGGAAAGCACATATTTTTGGAGTCTCCAAATTGATAGCTATGTCTTCACGAAGTTTTTTTTTCAATAATTATTTAAATTCCACTACCATTGCTCAAAGATTTGACTAAAATAATTATTTTATATTTTTCCTTAAATCAATATTATAATTAATATAGTCTTCTACGACATCATTTGACTTTGAAACCACGGCGGACAGGCGTTGCATAATGCCACATCTCCAGTGTCTAGCATTCATCGGTTGCTCAATGAATATTTGCTGACTGAATGGAACAATGGTATCAGGTTTTCATTTTCATAAATCCACTTTGTTTTGCAAATGTTTCACCAATATGTAAATTTCTTACATTTTATGAAAACACTTAGCATACAGAAAATAACTTTAAGTGAAATAATGATCAAGCTCATAATAAAAATTAACAATTTATCAAAATAACTATCCTAACAACCAAAGAAACTCCTCCTGGAAGCGATGAGCTCCCTTAAGGGAGCTATGAAAATAACTGAGGCCATATGAAAGTATTAATCGTTTGATGAATGGATACATACTTATTTAAATTGTATTTCCTGAAATGACATTGCAATATGTAATGCCGTAAGTATTTTACTGTGGTCATTCTACCTATGAGGAAATTGAAATCTTAGAGAAATCATATATCTACTAAGTGGTACAACTAGTTTTGAAATCCAGGCCTATATGACATACAATTATTTTCTGTTGTCATCTGCCAGATAGTGTTGAAGAATTTCACTAAAGAAAGGCTAGAATAGAAGGCTCTATTATTCTCTTCATACTAAGATTCTAAGGTGGGACCATTACATTAACCAGTCTATAATAAACCAACTATTCAGTATAGTTATAATTACCAATTTCATTATACAGGAATTATCTTATTTAAATGTTTGGAAAAATTAAATGGGATAGACCTTCTAAAAGTGTTACTTTATTTTCAGAGGCCTGATTTATTTTCCAAAGAATAATGTCCACCAGCACCCATGATTTGGGTGTTTCATTCTACTGACATGGCTGTCTCACAAACTGACTTTGTTAAGCCAGAACACCAAAAGGAAGAGAACATAAAAGAAAGTTCAACTAATGTAATTCACCAGCCTTAAAAAAAAGTGTGATTGTAGTTAGACCACCTCCCTCCAATGATCTGAAAATCATGAGAAAACTAAACAACATAAACGAAACCTCTTTGAAAATGAGCTTTAAGGGTTGAATGCATATTTTCCAACATTCCCCACACCAACATCTTATTTGAATATCAACTTGTGTTTAATTTCCCTTGACAAATAATTCATTTATATTAATAATCATTTAGCACTGCAAAGCACTTCTTGTAAGGTTACGGGAATGGATTTTGAACAGTAGACATTGCTAAGATGTTGTTGTAAGTACAAATAGAAGAGTGGATGGACAGAAGCACGGAGGGAGGACAGCTGGTCATCTCAAGAGAGGCGCTAACAAGTTAGTTATTGAGGATGTTCATTCACACACATCTTCCTGACGTGAATACACAAACGTCAACAACTCCAAGACCTTTTCACAGATTTCAAAAGGAGTCTAGCAACTCTATTCTTTAGTATGATCACTATTTTTTTAAAAACTGACTCAAAGGTGCAGCCTATCATACTGAGTAAAATACATAAACTTCTGGCAGTAACTTCACCATTACATGATTTTATGAAAGATACCACTGGAGAATGTTAGAGCTCCGGCAGATCATCTCATCTACACTTCTCAATTTATAGAGTAAAACCTGAGGCTCAGAAAAGAGAGAGGTTTCTATAGCCATAGTATAAGACTCACAGTCCTGACTCCCAATTTTCTCATTAAACCTACACTCCCTATGAGCACTATCCATGAAGCTGAATGTGTATGTTTCATTAACTTTACCACCTAATATGCTTGTCAGCTGTCCAATCCAATCACTCCTGTTGTTTCAGTACAATGGGGATCCTGTGATTATTCACTTACGAATGTGAATTCTTAGTTATTTCAGATGATGCTCTCTCCTTAGAGTCAGTATAGTGGCCACAAAAATGTTTTATACAAACCAGCTTTGCATAAGGAAAAGAAATGACGGTGTGTACCTAGGAGTAAGAGGTCATGTGCTCATATCGTTTGTGGGCTCTGAGTGCTCAAATGCCAAGTTCTGTGCACCTTTTTCAGGGGTTCATTATCAAGTTCACTAAAAAAAGTTTCACACAATGAGCAATGAATGGTAACCTGCTTCAAAAACCTTCCAACCCCATTACCTTCGTAATACCAATCACCTTTACAAAAATCTGGGGTGGGACAGTTATTCACGAGAAACTTCACTAACTGCGCCACCTCCTGATAAAATTTCTGAGTGTTGTTTCAAGTAGATTGTATAAGCTCAGAGAAAAATACACAATTGGGGGCAACATGAACCTAGCTCCATTTTTTTCTGTCTAAAATAAAAATAAGCTCCTCAGCTTTAAAAGTGCCAGATTGCAAATTGATACGTTCAATTTCATCTCAAGTCCGTCTACCACCCCAACTAACCAACCCTGCCTGACCGCGGGTGGTGCGGTCAGGGCTCCAGGCAGCGGTAACCTGTGATGAGTTCGGGAGCTCGCAGATGAGTGCCAGGAGCCCAGTCACTAACTAAACGTACAATGAGATCCCCAGCAGAGAGCAACCTAAGGCGCCCCCTTCCCGAGCCTATCTGCTCTTGGAGTCTCTGTACATCAGAGACCACGGTCCTGTCACGACCGAGTTATCAACCCAACATCGGATGCCGGAAAATCGGTGTACTCTCCAGGCCCCCAAACCCAGCCGGCTCCCAGCAAGTCGTAGCTTCTGTCACTCTCCCGATAGGCAGACACATAAACAAATAACAAAAGAATTGTTCGCACCCCCATGGGAGGCAGCATGCATTAAAAAGACATGAACCTCGTCCTACCTTGCATCCAAACATCAACGACAAAGTGTTGTTGGTGCAAGCAACTTTGCAGTGGCAAATCATTGGTGTAAAACAGTCAGGGTCCTTAACAACAGGGGACATTCCTTTCGGGCTGCGGCAGTGGCAGCTCGCTGGGGGATGCGAACACAGTGCTCGCCGGGCATGTGGAGCGACAGCCTAGACCGGGCAGTCGCTTCGATCGCTGCCCCCTGCGCCCCGCGCAGCCATCTCAGCGCCGGGGTAGAAGCAACGCGGAGGGCAAGTACCAAGCGTCTCGGGGTCTCCCTTCCCTGGGGAATGATGCGTGGGGGGAGGGACAGAACCAAGATGGGTTTCCCCCTCTATGGTGAATTGGGGGGAGGTAAAATTTTAAATAAATAAATAAATAAAAATAAAAGGAAGCCAGGCGTTTAGAGGAGGGTTCAAAGGAGGTGGGGCAGTATTAGCATGTAAAAGGATGTGCCCGCCTACTCGCCCCAGTCACACAAGATTGTCATGAAAGCTGAAGGGGGCTGAAATTATTCTGTGAAGAAAAAAAAAAATATACTGCAGCTCCGAATTTGGTAAAAAGCCAGTGGCTTGCAGCAATCCAGAGTCACCGTGGGGAGCGCTTGCCGGGCCAGTAGGGTAGGAGGGAGGGGCCGAGAGAGGGAGGGAGTGTGGCGTTGGCCAGCCTAGCCCAGCCTGCCAGCGGCCGGTGCGCTCCGGGCCACCTAGGAGTCTCTGGGATAGGTGTGCTGACGTTCTCAGCGCAGACGTGACCCAGAGACCACACTCAGCACTCTCTGCTACTGCTGGCTAGGCATGGGCGACCTCCGAGGCCGAACCCCTGAGAAGGGGAGGCGCGCAAGCGGACCCGTGCTCCGCGCATCTTCTGGGCCCCTTGACAAAGGCGTGCCTGGGCCGATGGCCTGCAAAGGGGCCCCAGGTAGAAGTGGGCTGGAAATAGTTTCCTTGGGGCCCTGGGCCCCTGGGCCCTTGACCTCTGGGACAGAGAGCTTACTCCCTCTCTGGATGGTAGATTCAGCCTTGGAGCCAAGGCTTTATCTGATGTAACATTTTTTCAAACTCACAAAGGAAGAGTCCACTCGCTCCTCATATTGAGGTCTCAGAAGATCCAAGAAGCCCCAGAAGTATTTATGTAGTCCCAGAAGTGTTAATGTCAAGGCTGGTAGATGCCTTATTGGTTTTGTTTTTCCCTTTCCTCTTAAAGTGAGGTTGTCAAAATTGCAAAAGACCAAAAATTATCAGCATGTGGCTGGCCCAGCTGCAAAAATGCTTATTGGAGAAAAAAAATGATAGGCAGGGTTCAGAGAAGAAAGTGGATAAAACTAGCACTCTTTGGGTGCCACCTAAGTGCCTGGCACTATGCCTCACAGACAGCAGGTGGAAAGATAGCAGGGTCTGAAATCAGCGTTTGGAATCAGACTCTGGTTCTGGTGATGAGTGTGACTTGGTGGAAGTCACTCGTAGTGCTTCAGCCTCTGTTTGCCTATCTGTCCATGGGACTATTAACCCCCTGCTTTAGAGTTGTCATAATAAACAACACATTTCTGTGGTAGGCCCCTGTGGTACCTGGCAGCTGCTCTTGACTTACACAGCTTATTTCATGTCTTAGCCTGAGATGTAAAGATTACTGGACACATTTTCCTAGAGGAGGAAACCGAGGCCCTAAGGGTTATATATATATATATATATATATATATATCATTTGCCCAAGTCACACAATCAATAAGCCATGAAGGTGAGGTTCAGAGAAAAGTGGTGGAGGAGAGTTTGAAAGCAACTTCACAGGAGACATTACACACTTCTCCAGAAAATAGTTTCAAAGTTTCCAGATTTATTTGAGAAGGGTCAGTCCTATCATATTCGCATGAATCTGAGAGTTTCAAAAGTATCTCTCTAACTGGGCATTGAACTCAGATCTTGGTCTACAGCAACAACACGGCCCTAAACATCCATAGTAAACTCTTCCAGAACCACGTTTTCCTGATGCATTTCCACCATAATGTCAGACTACATGCACACTAAATTGATAGAAGCCCCAATGACACTATACTCTTTGGTCTTATTAAGTTCCAGTAAGGCCCTGGCTGGTGGAGCTCAGTGGATTGAGCGTGGGCTGGGAACCAAAGGGTCCCAGTTCGATTCCCAGTCAGGGCACATGCCTAGGTTGCGGGCCAGGTCCCCAGTGGGGGCCATGTGAGAGGCAACCATACATTGATGTTTCTCTCCCTCTCTGTCTCCCTCCCTTCACCTCTCTCTAAAAATAAATTAAATCTTAAAAAAAAAAAGTTCCAGTAAGAACAAAAGAACAAAACAACTTGCAAACCACCAAGTCAAATGTATTGCCCTATAAATTATTTTTTATTTTCCCGTATTCAAAATATCCCATCCCCCTGTCCCAAGTTAATAAGAACCAAGCTTGATTGCATCAGAATTCCCTGGGGAGCTTGTTTTAAAAAATAAAAAAATAAAAAAAGAATTCTCAGGTCCAGCCATACATTCTCATTCCTTAGCCTTAGGAGGGTATCAAAGAATCTACAGTTCCAATTAGGGCCCCTGCTGAGAGATCATGGGTTCTGCTTCTAAAGTCAAGATCTCTTAAAGGGAGCTGAGGCAAATCTGGTTCTAACTGAAGAGGACAATTGTGCCTCAGGCTTTGGGATTCTTACACTAAGTGTTAGAGTCCTTAACCAGTTGGTTTCTCTATTAGGAATCAAGTATGCTTCAGTCAAATTCATATCCAGGGGCTGTTGGAGCTCAGGAGGTCCAATATATGTGAGCTTAAACACAGTCAATCAAATCTAAGGAGAACTCTGGTCTGGTGCCTTCTGTGGAATCTTAAAGTCACATTCACAGATTAAGTGTATCCCTTAGCATTTTATCCCTTTATGTTACCATAAAATGTGTGACTGTATGAGCACTTCCACCTACAGAGCATCTATAATTATGGCTGTTTTTTCAAGGGAGGCTGGATTCTAAAAACCTTGTGCAATATTTCCCTTATTCATTAGCCTATAATTTGGATTTCAAATACCCCCAAAGTATTGTATGCTCTATATTGTGATGTTCCAATAATATCTAACACAGTCTTTCCCTAATGAATTACCCAAGCTAAGGCTGACCTCCTATTCTAGGGCAGAATTAAAGGCTGCTATGTTCAAGTTAGTTCCCATTTTAACGTTTGTGCTGGTTTAGATTGAGACAGCCAAATGAGAAAAATATAAAGAAAATGTATATTTAATCTGTTCGATCTTTTGTTTAACTTTAATCAAAGAGAGTTCATTTGGCTCTCTCTCTCTTTGTACTCACACACACACCCCTGTGTGTGTGTTTGTGTGTATTTGTTATCTGTTTATATGTATCTGACAAAATACTTTCTCTTAATTCTTGTCTCTCAATAATAGCTCTGGGGTGAATTGAAGGGAGGAGGAGGAGAAGGGGGAATGTGGTTTCCATGACAATGCATGCCATAGTTACAGCCAGTAACCACTATGGATAAAAAAAATGAATCACTATTACCTTAAGATGTGAACACACTGCATTACTGGTCTGAAAAGCACTAATTTGGGAGTATACTGCAAGGGGGTGTACTGTAATATTTTTAGGCGGAGATATTACTAGGGAATGCCAGGAGATTATGCACTAATTTTAATAGTCAAAATAACCAACCTTAATTAGACATCTCAGTGATTGGTAACACAGTGCTTCCTAATAATCATCACTTTTGCAAAACGATACATGACAACTATATACTATTAAACTTTTTTTTCCTAATCATGACTTTTCTCAAAATGAACTCATAGTCATACACATATAAAAGCCACAGTATCATCAATAAATATGACCAGGGTTTAATTTTAATCTTTTATTGTTATTACTATTTTTCATATCAGAAATTGCAACAGTTAAGAAGCAGTTAGTTAGTTATTTACCCATCTTTTTCTTTGCTGATCCCCTCCATAGCAATTTTTTAAAAGAGGTGTTTTATGTTGGAAGCGAGAAGTATGTTTGGACAGTAGGAGCTATGGTGTAATTTTGTAATCCAGATACTTCGTACTGACCTGTGTGACTTTTAGAAAGCTACTCAGCCTCTCTGAGCCTCAATTCCCTTGTCTGTTAATATGAAATGGGTATAATAAAGCATCTCTAAGTTTACTTCCAGTGCTGAAGTTCTCTGAGTGGGCTTCCAAATATAAGATCTTAAGAATTTAAGAAGTCATTTTATTCAGTCACCTGTCTTCAGAAAATCAACACTTCTGTAGTGCTTACTATTCAATATGCTCTAATACAGTGTTTGTTATATGCACTGTTTGAAATTCAGCAGTGCACCGGATCCTACTTTTGATCACCAATTGTTTGTACCTCTTTTGAACTCCTCATTCAGTGACATCACAGCAGTAGCTTAGAATCAGCCATGGGGGAAGTACTTACACAACATAAATTGGCAAACATGATGGATCAACATGTTTTCCTCACAGAAATATCTGCCAGCACATCACTGGTTTAAGTACTGCATCCACATTAACTTATTTAATAACTATAACCACTAAATCATACCCTTCCAAAAAAAAAAAAGAAGAAAAAACCAAACCACAGAGAGATTAAGTAACTTGCATAGGTTAACAACGTCAATACTAGCTAGTTAAATGAATAAGCTAACAAACATCTTGATGGTTTTCAACCACACATGTGTATTTCTCCCTTACGTCAGATGTCCTCTGTGGCTTGGCTCTAACCCACGTTTCCCGTGAAGAGAAGAGCAGCCTCTCTCAGGGTTGGGAGGGTCCCACGGCAGAAGGAAAATGATCAATGGCTAGATACGCAGTGACTCTTAATGTTTCTGTTCAGACATTACAAACATCTTCCTGTTCACATTTTATGAGCCAAGACATGCCAATGGGTTAGGAAATGATAATCCTCTTACAGGAAGGAAGGAGAAGATAGTAGAAACAATAACACAATTAAACAAGGGCTTAGCGGGGTGATAAAACTAGAATTTGAACCCAAGCAATCTGACTTGAGGAGCCAAGTTCTAAACAACTGGGCCACTTGGCCTGTTACTTATAGCTAAGACATCTCAATTTTTCACCTGCTTTCCATGACAGGGTTTTAAGTAGTGACTCTTGGAGGGAATTCTCTTCTGTGACTCCTATAAAGAAAGCTTTGGAGCCATTCAAGACACACTAGGTTTTGCCACTGATTGCTGTGTGATTCCAACTGTTATTTTCCTTTCCCTCACCTCCCTTTCACTTAGTCTTTTAGTAGAGATGTGTTCCTGCAATTAATTCATCAATAGGTTTTTGTACCACAAACTATATTTTTATCTCTGAGTTTCCTGAAATATGTAAGACAGAAAGGTATATAAATATATGCCTTCCTGCCATCGATGAGTTTACAAATTGAAGAAATTGTCAAGAAACAAAGGCTGACAGTAGCTCTTTCTGACAGTAGGAAAGTATACATAATTAAGTACTAATAATTGTACTTTAAGTTCATAAGAACATTTGGCTAACCTAGTCAATGTCTCTAACTACCACTTCCTGTTCTGTAAAAAGATAATGCTATAGGATTGCTGTAAGGCTTAAACGAGATAATGTATTTCAATATGCCTGTCACTCATCTGGTTCATGCTAGGCACTAAGTACATTGGAGAAGCTTTATATTAATTTCATAATTTTTGTTTCAATAAAAGTTTACTGGAGAGAATAAACCTATTAGAGCCAATGTGTGTAATCTCTTTATTCTGAACAATTCTAACATTTTAACCTTTCTTCACAAATTGCACTCTCCCCCAAAGTCCCCAGCCCCTTTCTCAACCCGCTCCTGTCCCTCTCGCTGAGGATCACACAACTGCAGTGAGGGTTTACATTAGGATCAGGCCCCTCTCAAGTGACTCCTGTGACTGTCATGTTTTTCCTTCGACTGTCGACTCCGCTTCCTGTCATTTCCGAGTCCTTCATTTCCACTCACCTGCCCTGGAGCATAAACCTGTTTGGGTTAGTCATGTTTAGTGACTGGTTGACCTTTACTTGAATCATACAGTATTTGGCAGTTTAGCTTGGCCTTTATTTGAAATAATTTTCTTGTTTATTTGCAGTTTGGAATGATTGAGTCAATACGTGAATGAATAAAGAACAAATGAATGTGCGGGTTAAGCCAAGCTTTCCACAGCTCCTGGCTAAATAGCAGGGATCTTTGTTTCCTAATCCAGCCCCCTGTCACCTTTCCTCCTGGTTGGAAGGAGAACACCCTTTAGGGAGGAAATGCCAGCCCATTGATTCAGAATCAATTTTGACAATTTGTTTTAGCAGCAAGTGTTTTCAAATAACAATTGTTCTCACCTACACTAAGGCAAGGCAAAAGTTGGCCTATGAGACTGCTTATGATGTTCTCTCTCACCCTGATGGCCATGTTGAAAGAGCAACTACAAATTATCACCCTCTGTACCACCTGTGAGAATTTCTGCAGCAAAAGTAAAAAAAAAAATAAATAAATGCTTCTTAGGACTATTTGTTCACTAAATTTGATCTCAGTGTGGAAAGAATAATATTCAGGTCTTGTTTCCAGTCCCAACTTTGACATTTATGTGACTAAGTCAATCACTTTGAGAGTTAATTTTCTTATCCATTAAAAAGGGGGAAAGGCTGTTAAATGGTAACACC
Organism: Micronycteris hirsuta; assembly: GCA_004026765.1. NCBI lineage: Eukaryota > Metazoa > Chordata > Mammalia > Chiroptera > Phyllostomidae > Micronycteris > Micronycteris hirsuta. The sequence goes on from PVJI01011266.1 coordinate 17,825, forward strand.
TGTATTAGAGTGTAGATTCACTGAAATACCATATATGAAATTATCTTTGCCTGTTATATATTTTTCATAGCCAAAAATAGTATTTATTTTAATAATATCTATTATATGTACAAAAGCAAAAGTTTAGTGTAGAAATAATTTTAAAATATGATCATGCACAAAAAAACAATTTGAAGGTACTCATAATTCCATTGCCAGAGATAAGTAATCTTAATATTTTGGGGTTATGAATCCTATAATATTTCAAAGAAATTGTGTTCAATATGTATACAGTGTAGGCTGATTTTGAGTATAATATACATACCTTTGATATCTATCCATGCTTTTATTTATTTTTATTTTTTATTGTATTTTTTACATTACCTTTTAGTCCCCTTATATCCTCCTCCCCAACAATCACTACACTATTGTCCATGTCCATAATCCTTTTTCCTTTTTGTTCAATCCCTCCACCCCTTAACCTTTCCCCTCACCAATTAGCTGTCATCCTGCTCTCCATTTATGAGTCTGTCCTCATTTTCCTTATTAGTTCAGTTTGTTCATTAGATTCCACATATGAGTGAAATCATATGGTATTTGTTTTTCTGATTGGCTTATTTCACTTAGCATAATGTTCTCCAGGTCATTCCATACTGTTGCAAAGGGTAAACTTTTCATTTTTACAGCTGAGTAGTATTCCATTGTGTAAATGTCCCATAGTTGTTTTATCCACTCATTTATTGATGGACACTTGGGCTGCTTCCATATCTTGGCAACTGTAAGTAACGCTGCAATGAACAGAAGGGTGCTTATGTTCTTTCGAAACAGTGTTTTGGGTTCCTTCGGATATATTCCCAGAAGTAGGATCACTGGGTCAAAAGACAGATCCATTTTTAATATTTTGAGGTATCTCCATACTGCTTTCCACAGTGGCTGCACTAGTCTGGATTCCCACTGACTAGTGCAAAAGGGTTCCCCTTTCTCCACATCTTCACCGACACTTATATTTCTATTTATTGATAATAGCCATTCTGACAGGTGTGAGATAGTATCTCATTGAGGTTTTAATTTGTCTTTCTCTGATGATAAGTGAGGTTGAACATCTTTTCCTATGTCTACTGGCCATCTGTATGTCCTCTTTGGAGAAATGTGTATTCAGGGCCTTTGCCCATTTTTAATTGGGTTGTTTGATTTTTTGGTATTGTTTTGTAAGTACTTTATAAATTTTGGATATTACCCCCTTATCAAATGTATGAGTGAATATGTTCTCCCATTCTGTGGGTTGTGTTTTTATTTTGTTGATGATATCCTTTGCTGTGCAAAAACATTTTCATTTGATGTAGTCCCATTTGTTTATTTTTCTTTTATTTCCCTTGCATGGAGAGATATATCTGATAAAAAAATGTTCAGGCAGCAATGTCAAAGATTTTGCTGCCTATGTTTTCTTCTATGATTTTTATGATTTTGGGTCTAACATTTAAGTCTTTGATCCATTTTGAATTTATTCTTGTCGTGGTGTAAGGAAGTGGTCTAGCTTCATTGTTCTGCATTATCTCTCCAATTTTCCCACCACCATTTATTGAATAAACTACCTTTAGCCCATTTATGTGCTTGCTTCCTCTGTAAAGTATTAATTGACTGTAAAGGCATAGGTTTATTTCTGAGCTCTCCATTCTGTTCATTGATCTATGACTCTGTTTTTATGCCAGTGCCATACTGTTTTGATTACTATGGCCTTATGGTACAGTTTGATATTAGGTAGTGTGATTCCTCCAACTTTGTTCTTCTTTCTCAGGATCACTGTTGCTATTCAGGGACTGTTGTGGTTCTATGTAAATTTTTGAAATATTTGTTACAGTTCTATGAAATATGTCATTGGAATCTTGAAAGGAATTGTATTGAATCTATAGATTGCTTTTAGGTAGTATGGACATTTTAATGATGTTAATATTTCTATCCATGAACATGGTATATTTTGTATCTTCCTCAATTTCTTTTCTCAGAGTTTTATAATTTTTCAAGTACAGGTATGTAACACCCTTGGTTACGTTTATTCCTAAGTACTTTAATCTTTTTGAAGCAATTGTGAATGGAATTGTTTTCTTGATTTCCCTTTCTGTTAGTTCACTACCGGTGTATAAAAATGCAACTGATTTCTGGATACTAATTTTGTATCCAGATACTTTGCTGAATTCATTTATAAGTTCTAATAGATTCTTCATGGAATCTTTGGGGTTCTCTATGTACAGAATCATGTCATCTATGAATAAAAATAGTTTTACTACTTCCTTTCCAATTTGATGACACTTATTTCTTCTTGTCTAATTGCTGTGGCTAGGACTTCCAGCACTATGTTCAATAGGAGAGGTGAAAGCAGATATCCCTGTCTCATTCCTGATCTTAAAGGGTACACTTGTAGTTTTTGCCTATTGAATATGATGCTGGCAGTGAGTTTGTCATATATGGCCTTTATTATGTTTAGGTATGCCCCTTCTGTTCCCACTTTGCTGAGAGTTTTTATCATAAATGGGTGCTAGATTTTATCAAATGCTTTTCCTGCATCTATTAATATGATCATGTGGTTTTTATCCTTTATTTTGCTTATGTGGTGAATCACATTTATTGATTTGTGAGTGTTTTACCTACCTTTCATTCCTGGAATAAATCCCACTTGATCATGCTGTATGATTTTTTTGATGCATTGCTGCATTCAGTTTGCTAATATTTTGTTGAAGATTTTAGCATCCATATTTATCATAGATATTGGCCTATAATTTTCTCTTTTTGTAGTGTCTTTATCTGGTATTAGAATTAGGATAATGCTGGCCTCATAAAATGAGTTTGGAAGCCTTCCCTCCTCTTGAATTTTATGAAACAGTTTGAGAAGGAGAGGTGTTAGTTCTCAGAACATTTTGTAAAATTCCCCTACGAAGCCATCAAGTCCAGAACTTTGGTTTGTTGGGAGCTTTTTTGATTACTGCTTTAGTTTCACTAGGTGTAACCTGTCTATTCAGATTCTGATGCTTATTGATGCAGTTTTGGAAGATTGTATGTTTCTAGGAATTTATCTATTTCATCCAGATTATCTACTTTATTGGCATATAGTTGTTCTTGATATTTTTTTACAATCTTTTGTATTTCTTTGGTGTCAGTTGTTATTTTTCCTCTTTCATTCCTGATTTTATTTATTTGGGTCCTTTCCCTTTTTTTCTTGATGAGTCTGGTTAAAGGTTTGTCAATCTTGTTTAGCTTTTCAAAGAACCAGTTCTTGGATTCCTTGATCTTTTATTGTTTTTTTTTTATTCTATTTCATTTATTTTTGCTCTAATCTTTATTTTTTCCTTCCTTCCACTTACTTTGGGCTTTGTTTTTTGTTCTTTTTCAAGTTCCTTTATGTGTGAAGTTAGATTGTTTATCTGAGCTTTTTCTTATTTTTTGAGATAGGCCTGTTATGCTATGAATTTTCCTCTTAGGATAGCTTTCTCAGTGTACCACAGATTATGGATTGTTATGCCCTCATTTTCATTTGTTTCAAGGTATCTTTTGATTTCTTCCTTGACCTCACTGTTGACCCTTTCATTGTTTAATAACATATTATTTAGCTTCCATGTCTTTGAGTGTTTTTCAGTATGCTTCTTATGATTGATTTCTAGTTTCACAGCAATATGGTTAGAGAAATGCTGATACAATTTCAATATTCTCAAATTTATTGAGACTTTTTTTATGCCCTAACATGTGGTCTATCTAGAAAATGTTCCATGCACACTTTAAAAGTATGTGTATCTGCTGCTTTTGGGTGAAATGCTCTCAAAATGTCAGTTAAATCCATTTGGTCACAGGGATGCCCAACCTGCAGCCCACTTGGCCCACAATGGCTGTGAATGCAGCCCAACACAAATTGTAATTTTACTTAAAACATTATGAGATTTTTTTGTGTGCTTATGTGTAACAATATGTTTAATGTGTGGCCCAAGGCAACTCTTCTTCTAGTGTGGCCCAGAGACACCAACAGGTTGGATACGCCTGGTGGTGTGTTGTTTAAGGCTGCTGTCTCCTTGTTGATTTTCTCCTTGGAAGATCTATCTACTGAAGTCAACGATGTGTAAAAATTCCTGACCATGACTGTAATCCCTTTAGGTCCACCAAGATTTGCTTTACATAGTTAGATGCTCCAATGTTGGATGCATATATTTACTAAGGTTATATCCTATTGTTGGATTGTTCCCTTTATCATTATGTAGTTCCCTTCTTTTTCTCTTATGATACCCTTTGTTGTAAAATCTATTTTGTCATATATAAATACTGCTACCTACACTTTTTTTTCTTTTCCATTTGCCTGAAATATCTTTTTCTATCCCCTATCCATGCTTTTAGACAGATGTCTTCCTACAAAAACAGCATTAACAATACTGTAGCATTTAGATATTTCATGGTATGTTTTATAAATGCCTCTTGTTAATGATAAATATACTTCTGATTTCAGTAGGATGAGAAAAATTGAAATTTTCTTTGGAATAAATATTTGCACAGATCCATAACAAAATCATCAGGCTACAACTTAAATTTAAATAATTCTTGATGCAAAGTCTTGGATGTTTTTAAATTTTTAATGTATGATAGACAATTTATGTTTGTGTCAATTTAAAGTTCCATTAAAAATCCTTATAAGACTCAGTTTATTCTTCATAAATAATATCTTATAGAAGATACTTCAGCAAAACTCTGCTGGTAGATTCTGATTTGTCTGAAGATGTTTTTATTTTATTTGACTGTTAGTTTATCTAGGTATAAATTCTAAGTTGTCAGTTATTTTCCTCCAGTATTTTGAAGAGTTCTTGTCTGTGTAAGTGTTTAATTGTGTTTCCCACTGATCAATGTTATTCACTCATTTTTTCAGTGCTCTGGAGATTAATCCAAAGTAATTAGATTTGGAGTTCATTTTATTTATCCTGTTTAAGTCATCTTGTGATGGCTGCATCTAAGGATTCATGTCTTTAATCAATTATAAAACAATGTAAAGGCATATCACTTTGCATTTTTCTCTCCCTCAAATTTCCTATCTTTTTTCCTGCTTATATTGCAATGAGATACATATTTACTGTCCTTTTCTTTTATATTTTTTTAGGGCTTGTGCTGTACTATGGGTAATTTCTTCACATAGTCTTCCATTCAGTAATTCTATTTTCAGTTCCTTAAAACACTTATTTTGTTTTTAATTGTAGTTATTATACTTTTATATTTTAAAAGTCCTATTAGTTTTTTTTAATATTTTATTTATTTAATTTTAGAGAGAGGGGAAGGGAGGGAGACAGAGAAGGAGAGAAACAGCAATGTATGGTTGCCTCTCACATGGCCCTCACAGGGACCTGGCCTGCAACCCAGGCATGTGCCCTGACTAGGAATTGAACCGGGACCCTTTGGTTCCCAGCCCGCGCTCAATCCACTGAGCTACACTAGCCAGGGCTAAAAAAATCCTATTAGTTTTTATTGATATATAATTAAAATATTAAATTCTATAAGTATAAGGTGTACAAAGTATTGATTTGCTACACATATTGCCGCGTGATTACCACTGTAGCATTAACTAACACCTCTATCACCTCTCATAGTTGCCATTTATTATTTGTGGTAAGAACACTTAAGATCTGTTCTCTTAGCAACATTAAAGTATATAGTACAGCATTAACTCAAATTACCATGCTGTATATTACATCCCCAAAACTTACTTATCCTATAATTAAAGTGTGTACCCTTTGATTAACATCTCATTCCCGATCCCCTCTCCTCTGCCCCTGCTAAATGTCATTCTATTCTGCTTCAGTGAGTTTGGATTTTTTATATTTTACATATGTGATATGATACAATATTTGTCTATCTCCATATGACTTATTTCACTTATCATAATATCCTCAAGAACAATCCATGTTGAAAATGGCAGGATTTCCTTCTTTCTTATGGCTGAATAACATTTCACTGTAAATATAGCACATCTTCTTTATCCATTTATCTTTTGAGGGACACTTATGTTGTTTTTATAGCTTGGCTATTGTAAATAATGCTGCCATAAACATGAGAGTGCAAATATCTCTTTGATATCCTCTTTTCATTTTCTTTAGATATATACCCAGGAATGGGATTGCTGGATCATATGGTACGTACTTTTTTTTTTTTTTTGAGAAACCTCCATATTATTTTCCATGGTGATCTCACTTATTTACATTGCCAACAACAAACAGTGCACAAGTATTTCCTCTTTTCCACATTCTTGCCAATACTCATTATCTTTTGCCTTTTTTATCATAGTTATTCTAATCGGTGTGAGGTGATATATCACTGTGGTTTTACATTGTGTTACCCTGGTGATTAGTGATGTTGAACATTTTTTCATGTGTCTGTTGGAAATCTATATGTTTTCTTTGGAAAAATATCTGTTCAGATTCTCTGCCCACTTTTTAATCAGGTTGCTTGTTTTTCTATTGAGTTGTAAGAGTTTCTTAAATATTTTGAATAGTAACTCCTTATCAGAGATATTATTTGCAAATATTTCTCTCATTATGTAGATTGCTTTTTGTTTGGTGAATTTTTTTGATGGTCTGTTATATACTATTAATGAATGCTTAGCACTATTCATTTTTTCACTCATTTTTAATTTATAAATTACATACCAAAACTAGCCAAGAAACTTAGTTCAAATACATGTCAACCAAACACAGCAAATTCCTGTGAAATCACTACTTCTATTTTTATACTTTTTGCCCATCTGTAAAACAAACGCAAATTGTTCATTGTCAAAAAATATATTCTAAAATCAGAATTCAACTCTGTGAGCAGCAATTCATGAGAAAATGATGTAAAAAACATGGCTCATTTTAAATGGTTTCATATTGTCACGGTGCGTCTCTACTACAAATAGATTTTCATTATCGGCTCCTTTCATCAATAGATGGCTCTTCTAGCTGCAAGAACTAAATGAGGTGACTGACTTACCCTGAAAACTCCACACTATTATATTGTAAGCAGAAGCTCTCATACCCAACTAAATGAAATAATTACTCAATGAAACATCTGCTTGCCTGAAACTGTGAAGACATCAGATCCGTTTTACAATCTCTAGCTACATACCACAGAATTAAGATTATGACAATGATCTCTTTTTCTCTTAATAACCTGAAAGCAATCCATTTAAGGTCCTTGATGGCACCAACTTATAAATATTGCCTAACTAGCCCTGGCTGGTGTGGCTTAGTTGGTTGAGTGTTGTCCCACAAATCAAAAGGTCGCAGGTTCAATCCCCAGTTGGGGCATATGCCTAGATTGCAGGTTCTGTCCCAACCCCATCAATGTTCCTCTCCCTCTTTTTCCTCCCTTCCCTTCATTCTAAAACCAAATAAATACATATTTTTAAAAAATATATAGCTTAACTAGATTTCTATTTCCTGTTTTTTCTAAATATAATAAGGTAATTATGAGAAAACTATCTTTTAGTATAATTTATAAGCTATCCCAGTTATAAAAATTCTGGTGTTCTCTTCCTTCATTACAAGAACAGTCAATCTCAAGTACAACGTGTTTGAAGATCTGAATTGTGTTTTCTAGAGTTGTCAGTATCTGACCATGGAAAAAGTCTTTGCTTGGTTCATGATGTTAACCTAATCACTTCCCCTTTTTGGGTCCCAATTACTATTTGCATATTCATTCATCTAACAAATAATCTCCTGTTGTCCATTATGTGGTAGGTACTGTGCTAAGTGTGGGTACTGTGCTAAATGTATGCTAAGTGTGATAACGACAAGTCAACACAGTCCTGGCCTCAGGGAATTACAGATCAGTGGGGAAGGCTGTGGGAATTCTTTCCACACGCGTAAGTCCCAGAAATTTACGCGTAAAGAGCTCAGCTCCGGGAATTTATGTGTAAAGAGCTCAGCTCCGCGTGAGGAAAAATTATTCCTGTGTGAACAAGCGTGGATCATGTCAGTGGAAAAGGAATTCTCTAATGGGAATTTGGCAAAAATGTATCTCAAGAAATTCTCTGACTTGCTGAGTCTCTCCCTCCCTGAGTCAAGAGACTTAAGTTAATGAGTCCATGAAATTCTTCTCTGTCTCAATGTTTTATGGTCCTAAAAGTTAACAGCCCTAGTTAGCTTACCCTCAATTTACTTGTCTCCTGTTTAATGTACTACCTGGGTCCTGTCTGCCACCGGACCTGAATTTACAACCTAATGCTCTGTACCCTAAATGTTTACCTTACTGAGTAAACCTACCCCTTATCTATTCCCTTCCCATATGTCCTCATGACTCAACTAAAAACCCCTGTTCTGCATAAGCCCATGAATAATCAATCCAATGTAAATGTGTCCTAAAGCTTCTAATAAAAAGCCCAGCTGAGCTAGGCCCAGGGCCTTTTTCCTGAGATAAAGGAAGTAGTCCCGTGGCTCCGGACTCTTTTCTCCCAGCATGTCTCGGTGTGAGATTCTTTTACACATTCGGGTTACGGTCACCCACGGATTTTGCTGGACGAAATCCCAGCGACCAAAGGCAGATTGGGGATGAGTGCTTTGAGTTGAACCACATGGTGGTCAGAGAAGGCATAACTGGGAAAGTGATAACTGAGTTGAAATCAGAAAGATGAAGGGAAATTTACTGGACAAATAGAAGAACATCTCAAATAGAGGGAATAGACCATACAAAGAATATGTGATGCCAGAAAATGAGGAATATAGGAAGGACAGAGATAAACTCAGAAGAGTTGGAATGCAGGAAGCAAGGGGAAACATCAACGTGAGGAGAAGTTGAAAAAGAAAGCAGAGGTCAGATTATGGTGGTTATATTTAAGATTTTTGTCTTTATTCTATAAGTCTTAGGAAACTACAAAAGGAATATTTAAAAAGCAGCCTTATTGAAGTATAACAGAAGTATCATAAATACAAATATTTAAAGTGTACAATTTAATAAATTTCAACAAGTATATTACACGTCCATGAAACCACTGGCACGATCTGGATAGAAAATGTATGTATCACCCTCAAAAGTTTGCTCATGGCCATTTATAATCCTTGGTCCTCAAATTCTTAGCTACTTCTCATCCCAAAACAATCACAGATCTGCTTTTTGTCACTATAGATTAGTTTGTATTTTTTAGAAATTTATATAAATGAAGAAAAGGGAACCCTAGTAAAGTGCTGGTGGGAATGCAGACTGGTACTGCCACTGTAGAAAACATTATAGAATTTCCTCAGAAACTTAAAATGGAACTGCCTTCTGACCTGGCAATTCCACTGCTGGGATTATACCCTAAGAATCCTGAAACACCAGTTCAAAAGAACCTATGCACCCCAATGTTCATACCCGCACAATTTATAATAGCCAAGTGCTGGAAGCAACCTAAGTGCCTATCAGTAAATGAGTGGATCAGAAAACTGTGGTACATTTACACAGTGGAATAGTACGCAGCAGAAAGAAAGAAGGAGCTCCTACCTGTCGTGACAGCATGGATGCATATGGAGAGCATTATGCTAAGTGAAATAAGCCAGGCAGTGAAAGACAAATAGCATATGGTGTCACCTATAAGTGGAATCTAATCCACAAATCAAACAAACAAGCAAAATATAACTAGAGACATTGAAATGAAGAACAAACTGACAGTAACCAGAGTAGAGGTGGGGGGAGATAATGCGGCAGGGAAGGGGAAGGGTTGTCAAGGAACATGTATAAAGGACCCATGGGCAAAGCCAAAGTGGGGTAGGACTGAGGGTGGGAGTTGGGGATGGGTGGGGCAAGGGGAGAGGTGGGGGAAATGGAGACAACTGTACTTGAACAACAATAAAAAAATTATATAAGTTATATAATACAGTATATGATTTTTTAGTTCAATTTTTTTCACTTAACACATCTATTCTGAGACTTCTCTAGGCTGTTGCATGTGTTGATAGTTCACTCCCTTTTTATTTCTGAATAATATTACACTGTAAAGATATACCACTATAATTTGTTAATCCATTCAGATATTAATGGACATTTGGGTTGTTTCCAGTTTGGGGCTATACAGCTGCTATGAATATTTGTGAGTAAGTCTTTGTACAAACATATAGTTCCCTTTCTATTGGACTGGAATCGGTTGATCACATGATAGATGTATATTTAAATTTTTAAGAAAATGTCAAACTGTATTTTGAAGTGATTGTATTGTTTTACATCCCTACCAGTAGTGTATGAGATTCCAGTCTCCTTAGCTCTAAGTTAACACCTCATATAGTCAGTTATTTTAATTTTAGCCATTCTAATAAGGGATAGAAGTATATCATTGTGATTTAAATTTGTATTTCCTTAGTGACTAATGGTGTTAAATATTTTTATGTGCTTATTTGCTGTCTTCTTTGGTAGTATCTATTCAAACTTTTTGGTCACATTTGAAATTATTATTTGTCCCATTGTTGAGTTTTGAGTTCTTTATATATTTTGGATTTAAGCCTTTGATTAGATACATGTTTCCACATATTTTTTCCTAGTCAGTAGTTTGTCTTTTCATTCTTTTAACACAGTACCTTTGTCCAAATTATTAATTTTTTTCTTTATGGCTCTTACTTTTACCGTCATATCTAAAAAATCTGTCCTTAACCAAAGGTCACAAAGATGTTCTGCTCTGATTTCTTCTAGAATTTTTGTAACCTTAGGTTTTATATTTAGATCTATGGTAAATTTAGGGTTAATTTTTATATACAATATGAAGTATGAATCCAAGTTCATTTTTTGCATGTGTATATTCAATTGTTTCAGCACTGCTTGCAGTAAATAGCTATCTTTTTTCTACTAAATTGTGTGCCTTTGTAAAAAAAAAGAATTACTTGTTCTTATATGTATGGTTTATTTCTGGTCTCTCAATTCCTTTATTGATCTAGTTGTCTACTTTTACACAACTATCATCTTTACACAAATTCTTTCAGAGCTTTTTTGACTCTCTAGATACTTTGAATTTCCATATGAAATGTATAATTAGCTTGTTGATGTCAACAATTTCTACTGGAACTGGTAGAGATTGCATTGAATCTCTCAATCAGTTTAGAGAGATTAAACATCTTAGCAAAATTGAGTCTCCCAACCCAGAAGCAACGCATCCCTCCGTTTCTTCAGGTCATGTTCCTCAACAATATTCTGTAATTTTCCATGTACGGCTCTTTCCCATCTTTCATCAGATTGATCCCTAAGTATTTCATGTTTATACTATTGTAAATGGAATTGCTTTACTGATTTCAATTTCTGACTGTTCATTCTTACTGTGTGGAAATACAATTGTGTCTGCATATTGAGATTCTGTCCTGCAACCTTGTTAAACTCACTAGTTTGTCTGGTAGTTGGTTTTTAAAAATGTTTTTCTATGTTCCATCAGATCATATTGTATCATCTGCAAATAAAAACAGTTTTACTTTGCCCTTTGTTTCTTCTTGACTGAAGGTGCTGCACAGAACATCTACAACAGTGTTGCATAAAAGTAGTGACTCAAATCATCGCCATGTAGCTCAGTTGGTTAGAGTGTAGTCCCAACACGCCAAGGTTGCAGATTTGATCCCTGGTTAGGGCACACACAAGAATCAACCAATGAAAGCATAAATGAGTGGGGCAGCAAATCGATGTTTCTCTCTCTCTACCCCGCCTTTCTCTCTCTCCCCCCTGCCTTTCTCTTTCTCTCAAAAAATAAATAAATATATTTGTTAAAGTAGAGAGACAAGATATTCCTGTCTTGATTCTGATCTTAAGGGGAAAATATTTAGTTCTGTACTATTAAGTATATTACTTACTTGTACTTACTTGATATTATATATTATAAGTTTTTCATAGATGCTCATTATTAGGTTGAGGAAGGTCCCTTCTAATTTCTTCTACTTTGCTGAGTTTAAACCCAATGTTTTTTCTACATCTATTGAGATTATTATTTTTTTAGTTTATTAATATGGTAATGTTTGCATGTTAAACAACCTTGTGCTCCTGGGATAAATGTCACATGATCATGATAAATTATATTAAATTAGTATTAGATTTCAATTGTTAAAATTTTGTTCAGAATTTTTACATCTATGTTCTGGAGGGATTTTAGTCTGTACTATCCTTTTCTTATAATATATTTGCCTATTTTGGGTATCAGTGTAACACTGGCTTCAAAGAATGAATTGGAAAGTATTGCTCTCTTTTAATATACCCAAACTAGAAACAACCAACATGTACATTAATGGCTAAATGAATAAACAAAAGAAGATACATTCATACAAGCTTAGAATCATTATTCCAATTGAAAGAATGTAGGCACAAAAATATACATGTTGTATAATTCTACTTATAGAAGACTCTACAAAATAGAAGCTAACATTATTGTGATAGAAAGTAGATCCACTATTGCCTGCACCTATGGGTAGAAGAGGGAAGGACTGAAGAGGAGCCTGAGGAATCTTCCAGGGGTAATAGAAATTATCCGTATGTTTACTGTGGTAGTGGTTTCATTGGTGTATATATCTGTCAAAACTCAGCAAATTGTAAATTTTAAATAGATGCACTTATTATATGTAAATTATACCTCATTAGTGTTTATTAAAAATATCTTAGATGGTTTAGAATTCAAGATCCAGGAATTATATTGATTTTCTAGGTGAATTATCAAATTACACATCAGTGTTGCAGGTTTTAACCAAAATAAATTCCAAATTAATTTCTTCCTACACACGTGTTATATAAGCTAGTGGTTTTTTACTTTGTTAGAAGATAAAATTCTACAGTGTTCAGTTTTATCAGAAGTAAAAAGGAATTTATCCCATGAATTTGCCAAGACCACTCACACAATTACTTTTTTCATCCATGTGGAATTTTACCTGAATTTGAAAGATTTTATATCACTAGGAAAAGATATATCTTTATTTTGTTATTACATTTTTAAAGATTTATTTATTTATTTTTAGAGAAAGGGGAAGGGAGAAAGAAAGGGGGAGAAACATCAGTCTATGGTTGCTTCTTGTGCGCCCCCTACTGAGGACCTGGCCCGCAACCCAGGCATGTGCCCTGACTGGGGATCAAACTGGTGACCCTTTGGTTTGCAGGCTGGCACTCAATACACTGAGCCACACCAGCCAGGGCTGCCTCCCAGCTTATTATATTTATTTATACTTGTTTACCTAAGTCTCTTTTTCACTAATAATGTTTAGTTTAATATTAGGTACACAGCAGATGATCAGGAATTACTTGTTCCATCCATCAATCATTCAAATAAATAACTGAATAAATACAGTGCAAATGATTTTCAATAAAAATTTTCTCAAAAGCATTTTGTTGTTATAATAAGATGTACCAATATATCTATATCAAGGTAGGCTGACATGCATAACGAAGACACACTGCTTTCTGTTACAGAAAATGTTTCTATACTTAAAATCATATTCCCTAGAAAATAAAATGAGATCTTTGGAAGAAAAAGGGTAATTACAATAGCGAGAAATTGTTTTAAAGAGTCAAAATGAAAAACTCTGTAGGGTGCCAGGTGAGTAATGGAAAATACTAGGGAGAACACTTTATAAAGTACATCATTGTGTAACCACTATTCTGTACACCTGAAGCTCACACAGAATAACATGGAATGTAAAATAAAAAATATATATAATTTAAAAAAATGTTTTGCCTACCCCCTCCCAAAAAAAAGAGTCAATGTAGATATCAAATGTTAGGTTGACCATCAGGGATCTACATTCCAGTGACCACTGCAGGTAAGCCTGTGATATTTCTGATCATCAGAGTATTATTGTTAGTCTGAAAATCCTTTAGGAAGCTCTGGAGTCCATTCTTTTTTTTTTTTTTAAAGATTTTATTTTTATTTTTAGAGAGAGAGGGAGGGAGGGAGACAGAGAGAGAGAGAAACAGCAATGTGTGGTTGCCTCACATGGCCCTCACTGGGGACCTGGCCTGCAACCCAGGCATGTGCCCTGACTGGGAATTGAACTGGGACCCTTTGGTTCCCAGCCCGTGCTCAATCCTCTGAGTTACACCAGCCCAGGCTGGAGTCCATTCTTAATAGAAACTACATAAAAAAATTTCTGTAACTGAGTAGTTTATCTTATTCTCAAAATATTTCAGAAAAGGAAACTCATATGCATTGTCACAAATTTCAAAATATGCCTAATATAAAAAAGTTCTGTATTGACTGGTAGCTCTGAGGGATCTTTAAGAGATCATTCAGTTTGTCTATCATCTTTAATTAAAGTAAGCAAAAAAATTTTTATAACAAATTGCTATTTTGATTTAGCTTTCAATCTATCCATCCATTCAATATTCATTGAGTTCTATTACATTTCATATACATTTCATATGGGCTGGAAGCTAAGGACACAAAGATGAATAAAACACATTCCCCCCTGTAAAGAACTTACATGCTACAGAATACACATAATCACATAGATAAGTAACTTACATGACAGAGTGAGAAGAGCGTTGATAGTAAATGTTTACGTGCTATGGGAAACCAAGGGAGTGGTTTTTAGATGACGTCAGATTGAGCTCTTGAGAAGGGGAAGGAATTTGCCCTGTGGATAAGTGGAGATGGGCTCCACGCAGAGGGAAGAGGATAGGCCATGAAAGCCCAGTGTGCTCAAGGAGTGGGGAGAAGTGCCAAGTGGTTGGGTCACTAGGTTCTTGGTGTGAAGTAATGAGACGACAAGTTGGTTAGGTAGATTTTAACCAGGTTGAGGAGTTTAGATTCCATCCCTTTGTCAAGGTATATGTAGAAGAACCTTGAAAAATGACAACATAGTCTACTAAAAATATTGAATTGAGAGAAGACAAATTGAATCGCATCTCTGTAAATCAGACAATATATAATATCTACACAGAGAAAATAGCTTAGATTGAGCAAACATTTTACGTCTTGCACAGTGCATTTGAGGGGCAGCTGTGCCTGGAAATAGAGGCTTTGTGAGACCTTCTTGAATGCTCTTTCTTATGTTCATGCTGTGGCAAATTTCAACATGAAAAAAATTTTGATAATTTACCTGAAAACTCTATGCAAACACCTCCTGTGTGAATACAGCTTTTCAGGAAGACCTCTTTGGTTCTGACTGAACTAATTACAGAATTCATAGTTCTGTGTTGTCAAAAGGAATAGGTAGCACTTTTCTATAAAAATTCTAAACATATTTAAAGATATTTTTTAAGTCAAAATACTAAGCTAAAATGCAGCAGGCAAGATAAAAGTCAAGTTTCCACCTGAGTTAGTATTTGCACTCTTCTTTTCAATTTAAAAAATGTACATGAAGTCTCTCACAAAGATTTTTTGCACAGCCATATACAAATGAAAAACAAATTGAGAAGAAAAACAAATCTATAAGTCCGAGGGGGAAAATTGAAAAGCCCACCTGCATTTTCAGGAAAGTGAACCACTGCACATGACATTACTTTAAACCACAAATGTTTCTGCTCTCTGTCTCCTGAAATTTAAAACTAACAGAAAAACACAGACACAAACAAACAAATCCCTTTGCCTAAACACTACCCTCACCTTTTGAGAAATTAAGTCTCCAGAAAGATTACTTACTCCAATCACTGAAAACTAGTCACAAAGAAAAAAATTCTATAAAGTTTCAAATAGACATACCCAAAGTTCACATGTTAGAGTTCACTGTTCCTGAATCTATGAAAATAAAGCACTCTTAATTCTTTTCTCAAAATCAGTGTGTTATTACTTCACATGCAGTTCCAGATGGAAGGTGCATAGTAGAATTTCAAGTCCATGTTATATAGGTTCAAAAAATAAAAATGGCAGAGATCCTTTGCAAGCAAGTATAAAGAGAACAAAGGGGAGGGAAAAATATATCAATGGTTGTTATATGAATTAAAAAGATGAACAGTGATTATGGATCAGCCATCATCAAGCTAAATGGTTTTCAACATAGTTAATTTCTAAGGAAAACATTATATAAAATGGTTAAACTGTATCCTCTAAGCTCTAAGAAAACAGAAAACAAAGCATTGAATTTAATAAAGATTACCTTTCAAAAATTAATTGATATGTAAAAGTTTGTGATTTTAAAATATTTAACGATCCACAAAACTTAGCTCTCCAGAATGATTTGTTCCTCAAAAATTCCAGGTAGTTTTTGGAGGCACTGTTTAGATTGGTAAATATGAAATGACAGATTACTATGTGTCAAAAGCAGGGTAGACAAAGATAAATAAAATATTGTTTCTTCTCTGGGGTAGTTTAGATTGTGTGTGAGATAAGCAGGGAAGCAGATAATCATATGTTTGGTAGGTTCATAGTTGTGGGCAGAGGGTCACTGGGAACTCAAAGTAGTGCTCAGCCAAATCCCAGGATAAAGGTGATTCTCTGAGCAAAGGAAAGAAAAAGAAAGAAGGGGCTGGAAGAACAGGGGAGGGGGAGGGAGGGGAGGGGTTGAGAAAGGAAAGGAAAGGAGGGGAGTAGAGGGCAGGGGAGGGAAGTGGAGGGGAGCAGAGGGTAGGGGAGGCAAAAGAGAAAATAAGAGAAAGAAAAAAAAGAGAAGAAAAGAACAGATCCAGTCATTCTTTTTATTTATTAGATTCCAGAAACTAATGCTTTGAAATAATTCTTTACTATTGAATAAAGGTAACAAGAAGATGCTCTATTGTTTTACTTCAGAAATTAGCAATGAACTTTCCCTTTGCTTTTTGCTTTAGCTTGGTTTAGACTAGATAGAAAGCATAAGATTTTAATTTCAGCAGTCAGAAACATTAAAGTTGAAGTTATTTGGTAGGACTGTGGCTTTAAGCAAGACACTTAACTCTGAAACTCAGTTTTTATATCTGTACAATAAAGCAAATGAAAAGAATCTAATAAGAGAAAGCAGATTCCAATGTGTTGTTAATACTAATATATAAAAAGATGATGCTGTGATCTAACAAAAAGTATCAAATTTACCACTTATTTCTTTGTCTAGGAGTGTAGGATATTTTTATCTTTTGGGTGCAAGTTACAGAAAACCCAACTGAAATGTACTTAAACAATCAGAACTTTTTTGGCCATAGCATGAAGTAGGACTTCTGAAGAGTCCAGGTCCACCTCCTTGCCAGGCTCTCAGCCTGGCTTTTTCTGTGTGAAGATGTTTTCCTCAGATGGGCCACCAAGTGGCTGTCACAGTGCTGGACTCCACCTCCATGAGATGCACTGTGCAGAGAAAAGGAGGCTGGCTTCCAGAAGTTCTCTCA
Organism: Micronycteris hirsuta; assembly: GCA_004026765.1. Classification (NCBI taxonomy): domain Eukaryota; kingdom Metazoa; phylum Chordata; class Mammalia; order Chiroptera; family Phyllostomidae; genus Micronycteris; species Micronycteris hirsuta. The sequence continues at coordinate 35,012 of PVJI01011266.1, forward strand.
GAAGGTCAAGAATAACCTTTCCTATAAATCTCATGGAAACCCCTCTTTACATTTTATGGACCCCAAATAGCTCATGGATCCAATATCGAACCAAATACTGGCAAGGGATTAACCTTTGATAAAGCTCACTGTGATGGGATTAAATTTAGACAAGTCAGGCCAACCCTTGAAGCTTGAGAAGGCCATGCACCTCCTGAGGCACACAGGTTTTGTGGTGGAGAAATTAATACTTGAGCAGCAGATTCTGTGACATACAGGGGAGGGGGACAAATAAGTGCTTGTGGGCAACCAAGAGTGTTCCTGAAAGCTGTAATGGAAAACGTAATTCTCTTTCTTATTAGAAAATCATGCCAATGACCAGAAATATTGCAAAATTTTTGTTATATAATAACTCATTTATATTCACACAATGTGTGCATGTAATTGGTTTGAAGATACAAGAAAAATGCATGCATAATAACATGATAGAACTAAATTTCAGCTATTATACCAAAGAAAACATTTTGAAGCAGTAGAAAGAGCATGGACTTTGTTGTCAGAAAAACATGGATTTGAATACACTAGATATGTTATCACATGTTCTGTAATACACTAGATATGTGAGCTTGGGCAATTCATTTAACATTCCAACCCTCTTCACAATGAAATAGGAATGATATTAGCCACCACATTTTCTATAAGAATGAAACAAAATGCTATAATATGAAAATAATCATCCTTGCACTTACAGCACTTGATACATATTAGTTGAGATTCCACTGGCTGACTTCCTGCTCCCTCATCCCTAGTGTCCCCAGGTATCAATATAGCTCAAAGAATTGAAATCTGAAAATATCTCCTGGTACAGACTTGTTATTTGCATTAGTTTAGGTGCTTGGTATTGTGGTTAGAATGTACTCATCAAAGGATATTTAATTAAAAGGAGGACACGCATGTCTCAATAATTGACTCCACTATAATGCAGAGTGGAAGGAGTTCTGTAGCAAAGGAGAAGTAGACAACAGCCAGGCCCCACGTGTTCGTGCTCCTTACCAGCCCTAGTCATTTCCCCTTTGTGTGGCCAAGTGCCCCATCTCCTCTGCGAGCACACAATGCAGGCCACTGTTCCCCTGTTCCTACAGTGCTGATGATTTGTCTGCAGCCAGCTTCCTGTGGTTTCTCAAGCAGAATCAAAGATACCTGACAGGGCAACATCTGTTCCCAGGCTGGGCAGCTGCAGGGCTCTCCCATTTGTATCCCAGGACAGGAAATCATGTGAGAAAATGTGCTCTTTTGTTTAGAGGCTAGGTGCTTTTAGAGGGCCCCATGACTGGATGACCCGCCAATTTCCGCTGTGGCCCGAACAAGCCAACTGGCATTCCCTGAGCCCTTCTGAATAGTAGGCATTCACAAACCTGAGATGAAGAAAATTTGGTCCCTACTCTTGGGCAGCTGGTAGACATGTGTGTATGTTCCAAAAGCCTGTATGCGAATAAGTGGAATGGGAAGATGACAACAGTGAGGTGATAATTAACATTTTTATCTGCATAGCGCTATAAAATTTTGTACACTTCATCTCCTTCCTCCTAAGAGATGCACATGCATTTATGGATTTGTTTAGGAAATAAATTTTTATTGAGACCCTAATGTGTTATCAAGAAATAGAAAAATAATGATGCCATAAAGATGCCAGATGCCAGGTTTATAGTTAAAAAGCAAAGGCTTATAGAGACTTTAGGGCATTTTTATATCATGGATTACAGGGTCCTCTGTTAATGCAATGTTCTCTTTTCTAAAATATGTAGCTTTTAAGAAGTCTACTACAGGTCAAACATTATATTCTTTCAGGAAAGCCAAAGAAAAATAATGGTAAAGTTTCCGTTAGCTTGAAAGACCAGTGATAGAGGAGTACCTGAAGTGATCCTTCAGGTGTGTGAACCCACTATTCCCTTACACGTACACTACTCTCTGCCAATTAGAATGTTTATTTTCCTTGGAGCAAACTCTGCTCTTCCATTACTACAGGCATTTGTACGTACACGCTGTCCTCTTCATCTGGAAAGTCTTTCCCATCTCAGAAATGAAACAAAACAAATGACAGCTACAGTGAAAACACAGCTTCCATACTTCTTCACTGAATTGAGCACCAGGCCTCATTATAAGTGACATTGAGAACCTTCATAGCAACCCTGGGAGATCGTCACACAGTTGGGACCAGCAACAATTTCAAGGGAGAGGCCAGAGGACTTGGACCAGCCAGCTCTAAGCAAGGAGGAATTCATTAAGGAACCTGGTACAGTGTCAGAGAAGACAGCATCCAGTGCTTAGCTATGAACATTTTGTAAGATTATCCCCTGACTCTTTACGTACTGGGGTGAATAGCAATTCTTTAGGCCAAAATTTAGTCTAGAATATGTGCCTTCCTAGCAAATAAACTCATTGTTAGTGGTTGTTAAAATGATTTTAAACTAGTATGATCAGTATAAAGTGACTGCTTTATTCTGTGGCCATTTGCTTTATAGCCAGATGAAGTCATAAATATAAAATAAAACTATGAATTATTTTCTTGTAGTGCCTTGATGTTACTATCTCACATATATTTTAGCCACTTGGAAAAAGTGTCAGAAATGTAGGGTTCGGAAAGAACCACGTATGCCCTCTCTCCCGACCCCCATCTGCAGTTTAGTAACTCAAAGCAGAGACCCTATGTAAAGACTGTTATTCTCAGATAAGAGATTTTAAAAATAGAAACAACAGTTACTTTCAAAAGTCTTCTTGTTGCCATCTCTACCCGATCCATTGTAAAAAAACAAGTATTCTCTGAATGCTGTATTATCTAAACTCAGTAGACAACTGATGTGTACTCAGGAGTAGCTCTTCACACAGACTGCAGGCAGCAGGGACCCAGGCAGCAACGGGCACCCACTCTCCTGAGGTCAGAGTCAGCACTGCATTGTTAAGATGCATTTTACATTTTTGTATTTTGGAGAATAACATAATGACAGATAAACACTTGCTATTTTTTTTGTGTTTACTATGTGTTAATCAGTAAGCAAAAGGTTTTAAATAATTATGCATATATATGTGTGTGTGTGTGTATAATATATAAATACACACATAATTCCTACTTTTCAAAAGGAAGGAAATTCAGGCTTCAGAGTGAGCTCTTCCTGGGTAGGATGTTAATCTCAGTGTCTTTGCATGCCTCCTGCTCCTTATTTCTAGTATGCCTTTAGAATTCTACCAGAGGTGTCCCAACATTCAATCAATATAAACTAGAATTATTATAAGGGCAGGAGTTATTGTTGCTTCTGTTCCATGCTATATCTAAAATGTCCAGAAGAGGATCTAGCATATAGTAAGTGCTCAACAAATATTTGCTGAATAAATTGTTAAATGAAGATTCATTTAATTAAGCTGATTTCTCTATGAACACACAGGCAAAAAGAGGAAAAGTTGAGGTCTAAAGTCAAGTGTTCTGACTCTATATTTCACCACATCACATTGTAAGATTTGGGATAAGGTCTGGCATAGGTCAATATACACATTTTTTTGTTGCTGAGAGTAAAAAGAAATATCTTTGTTTGAATCTTTACTCAAAAATTAAATATCACATATAAATTATACCTAAATAAAGATTTTTTTTTAAATTACTTAAGCAAACAAACAACAATATACTGCCCAGGCCAGTGTCGCTCAGTTGGTTGGCACATCATCATCCTATTGACCAAAAGGTCATAGGTTCACTTCCTGTTCAGGGCACATACCCAAGTTGCTTACAAGAAGGCAATCAACTGATGTTTCTCACTCTCTCTCTCCCTCCTGCCCTCCCTCCCTTCTTCTCTCTCTAAAAATGCAATGAAGAAAATGTCCTAGGGTGAGGGAAAAAAGCAAGCAACTATATATTGTACAGAATGAAACTCATGTTCTTGGCATAATTAACTGTGTCCAGAGACTGTAGATCTGTGCAGCTGGCTGTCATAATCGTGGTTTCCCACTTCTAGCCCATCGATCAGGTGCTTTCTAAGGACACAGAGTACTTTTAAATCACGTTATAAAGTTACAAAGTTAAAGGACAAACCAGACAATGTCAAAGATTTCAAAACACACCTGAACTGGATACTAGAACATGTGTAATTTATGACCTGACCATGTGATTGAGTGTAAACTTGTTGTTTGAAAGATCCCTAAGGTAATCCAATTTGTTTTTATTACCCAGTTAACACTTCTCAGTGGTTTCTGGGTCAGATAATTGAGAAATACAATGCTTAGAAGTTTTAAACCAGGCATGTGGTACCCAATTAAGCCAAGAATTTCCCTGTTTTGGCAATATATTTAACTGATGGTAGAAATAGAGCCAAGAAAAGAAAAAAAGAATAGAGTAGGCAATTAGAAAAAAATAAGACAATTAGGTAGCTCAATTATCTGCACTTTTAGAGGAATTGACGGCAAATCCATGTGCAGCACTTATATCACAACCACATTCTGGAGGGAAAGTTCAAAATCAGAAAGGATGAATCAAAGACACAGTGAGGGTAGAGAGAGAGAGCTAACACTAATTAAGCTCTTGAGTTAGGTAGTCAGGGCTCCGATAAGCGTTATGTACTTTGGCTCACCTAATCCTTGAAAGAACAACTATGAGATACAAATATCATTATCTCCATTTTTGTATCGGAAAAAAACAGGTTCATAAGCTTTTGCAACTCACCTAAGATTTCAAGCAGCTCAAAGGTGACAGTGCTTGTTATTACCGTGAAAACCATAGGCGCAATTTATGGGACTTTGTGGAGGACAAGGCCCGGGTTTGAAACAGGCATTCCATTTTTAAAAGAAAAAAAATTCTCTGCCCAGGCAACTATATCTTGGAGAAATTCTCATACAAACTAAAAATAGCTCTGAACAGTGGTTCTTCCCCTTCTGTCTCTGTGCGTGTAGCAAGGCAGGGCCCTTACAGAGAGACAGAATTTCCTGGGACCCCCAGTTTGCTTGCCACAGCACAGAAAGAAAACAAAACAAACAAGAGAAAAAGAGCTGTGGTTCCATGCAATTCTCTGAACACTATCGCTGAAAAAACACAGAAAGGTAAAAAGAGCCTTATTTTACTGATATCCTTAAATAGATTCTAATTTATTTTTAAGCAAATAAAACAAGTGCTCCATCATTATTAACAAATTACAATTGGTCATGATGAAGGAATGTGTAGCAACACTGCATTTGAGAACACTTTCTCAGAAGAGGTTGGCATGCCAGGAAGAAACAAAACAAAACAAAACAAAATGGTTTTGCAAAGAAGAAAATTAGATCGATTGATTTTTCATTCTTTGATTTGAGCGGTAGGCCACAGGCACAGGGGAAGCAGAAACGCTCGTCTCCTTGGTTTTCTGTAAATGTTGGACTATTTCACAGTGCGTTCTCCTCCAAAAGGGTAGAAGGCAGTGTGTTGGCTGAACCACTGGCTAGTGGGGGAATGGCTGAAACTAGGGAAATACTCAAATTTTCAATGGTCTGATGTAGCAGACAGGCAGTCTGCTAAAGTGTGGATTTTAGAATTGAGTGACTCGAGTTCATTCTTTCTCTATTTCTTGCTTGGTTCTCTGGCTTTGGATCACTTAAGTCTTTTTACTTACTCTCCTTCACTCACTCAAACAGTTATTGAGTGGTCACTATTTGCTAGATACTCTTCTTGGTGCTGGGCATCCTAGGATGAATAGGACAAAGTCTCGTCTTTAGAGAGCTTACATCCTCATAGAAGAAACAGACAATCTATAAAGCGTTTACATAAAATATCAGGTAGCAATAAGTCCTGTGAAAAACAAACAGAACTAAAGCACGGGAAGGAGAGAGAATGCCGGGTGTGTGTGGATTCTTTGAGGTAAGCTCAAAGAAGGTCTTTCCAAGGAACGGACGTGTGAGTGGAGACCTGAGAAAATGAGAGGACAACATACAGGTTAACAGTATTCACATTTTTAGGGAAGAATGAGTCTGGTTTGTTTAAGAAATAGTGTGGCTAGAGCAAAACTAGAGAGCAGAAAGGTAGGTGATTCTGAGTTTGAAGGAAAGTAGGGGAAAGCTACTAAAGCTAATTTCCCTTTTCAAACAGATCATTGTGATCACTGGTGGTGAGGGTGGGGTGGGGTTGGGAGCTGATGGATCTAACTGGATAAGAAAAGGAATGGAAGCAGGGACACCAGATACAAAACAATTCCCATTGTTTACGTGGGAAATAATGGCTTGAGTAATCAGGCAGGCACAAACATATTAGCGATAGTAGCAATAGTGAGAAACAGCTGGATTTGGAATTCTTTGAATCCAGTGTCTACAGAATTTGCTGGTAGATTCAATGTAAGCTCTGAGGAAAAACAAGGAGTCAAAGATGAATCCTATGTTTTTGGCCTGGGAAGGTGCTGAGGGTGGAAGAAATGAAAAGTTTGAGTTTTGGGTAAGTTTCAAGTCACTGTTAGACATCCAAGCAGAGATCTTGACTATGCAGTTCCATATACGCACATGGAGCTCACAGGAGAGAAGGGCATTTTACACAGAAACTTTGCAGTCATAAGCATATGTAATTTATTTAGTAATGGAACTGGCTTGAGTGTGTGTAGAAGAGCTTTACAAGCTCTAAAGTGCTACACAAATATTGTTATTTTGTCAGGAAGAATGGGTAGGAAGAAGCAATTAGGTGTTTTGAATAGCATCCTTTAAGGCATTGATTCTATCTACCCGGTTCTGAATGTTCGAAGTAATGTTTGCTTTACTTAAATATAATAATATGGTAGAATAAAATAATCTGAAAATGTTTAAGTAAATGATTCTACTAAACAGATGAAGATCAATTATATATTATAATATTGGGGAAATATCCTGAAATTTAGAAAAGTTTTCAAATAAATATCTATGATACATTCTATAGGAACTGATTTTAAGAGATTTGTTTATTGGGATCCTGGTTCTAAAAATCAATAAAACAAAAGTCTTAGATAATTCATGGGGCATTACGACAAAATAATGATATTTGAATTTAATCCCAAATCTCTGGAATTTATACACTTTGTCTTTTGGTGTCATATTCAAGACCACAACAGCAAGCAATCTAGATTTAAAGCAACACAAACTCAAAAGTTATAGGTATGAAAAGACTGGAAGAGCCCCAGAGGTCAAAGTGAATATTCTAGAAAACAAAATCACAAATTCAGCTGGAGTCAGAAAAACACTTTTTGACTCAATAAGCAGAGCACCTCAGTTCCTGAAGGTGCTCAGTGAACGTTTGCTGAAGGACAGTGTGGGTTGCATGAATGGTGAGGGTTTGCTTGCTTCTTGATTATAAGACAAATTAATTTCCATATCTTGGTAAATCTTTACAACGCACCTACCATTTTTCCCTTTCTTTCCCTATTAACAGGCTACTACTTACTGACCACTCATGCTAATTTATGGGCTGGTCCTCTGGTTCTGGTCATTGTATCTCATAGTTATCAAGATTTTCAGCACATATAGCCTCTATTTACCCAACTACCTAGGGTAGGTCAATAGATATTATTTTTGAAAGTGTCTAAAGGAAAAGAAAATCTGACCCATTTTTAATATTTTCAGTGTGAGAGTTAGGTAGGTTAGCAAATATAGCCGAAGAAAGTTTATTGTTCCCTTCAAGCTAAAATTTGGAATAAAAATATTAATTTCTTGAATATGAAATTAATTACTACTTTGTTTTAACATTATTTTCATAGAATTACTGGTATATTCCATAAGTACATATTATTACCCAGGAGGCAGCAGTAAGAATTATGAAACGTGCCACGATGAGTGTGTAAGAGGCTGAGAGGGACTATCAAATAAACCTGGGTTCTGTAGGCCTCTACCAAAAGTCATCAGAAAAATACAAACCATCATAGGATTTCAAAGTGGAGGATGTATTTTTTAACCAACTTGTAATAATTAAAATTAAAAATACCTTTTTATGCCTTTGTTTCCCAGTCTTTATAGAGAAGGCTTTGTTGTAACAACACAGGAGAGCAAAGTAATATATGGTTGAAAGTCTCTTGCAAACACTAAACGTTATGTAAATGGTAATAACTATTAAGGAAAGCATTTGCCTTCAGAGTACACACACCCATGTTAATGACTGTGCTTCTACAATGAAAGGGAGAAAAAAAGAAAGACTTGGAAGTCAAACAGACCGGGGCTTGCACCTTAGAGCTCTCGCTTTCTAATTGTGTTCCCTTGGGTGAGTTGATGAGCTTTTCTGGGTTCCTGGAAAATACAGATAGTTCCACCCACACTGGAGAGTTGTTATGATAATGAAATGAAATATTGTGTATAGGGATGAGTACATACAAAGCAGGTACATAACAGTCCCTATTTTCTCCTCTGACAAAACATTAATTTCTAATAAAATACTTAAAAATTTATGAGCAACTATTATCATTTTCTAACTGGGTAGTAGAGAAATTGAAGTTCAGCAGCAAGATCATCATATACCCATATCTACTTTATTTACACACATCCCTAATCCTTAGGTGCCCTCAATGATACAAAAAAATAAAAAAACTAAGTTGGAGGAATGTGCCTGTTTACATAACAAAGAGCAAGTCCTTTCTGCATTCTGGGTTCCCCTCCTCTGTGTGGAGGAGGAGTGAACTACATTGGTGCTACTTCAAGCGTGATCTGTAGACCCAACCCCCCTGCAAACAGGTTTTTCCCCATGTCCTCACAAGGTAAATATTGAAAGTACCAGTCAGTACTTAGAACTTATGTCTTTTCAAAAAGAAAATACATTGGATTGTATTTTGTGTATTTTTCAGTTTGGCTCCCCATCCATTAGTTAATTTTTATTAATCTTATGAAAGTATTGGTTTGCCATCAGTTGTAGATTTAAACACACACATCTTTCACCACAGGCAATAGGAGGCCCATTGCCCTGGATAATCTCTAAAATCCCTTTAGCCCTATCATTCTTCCAGACAGTGTTCTCTGCCCATGTTGCCTGAGGCTGACCAACTCCTGAGGAAGACCAAGTGGTTACTGCCTGATAGCCTCCAAAGAGGCACCTTTCTAGGAAAAAAAAAAAAAAAAAAAAAGATGATATTCCAGAAGACAAAGGAAATGTTAAACAGTATGAAATCAATTATGTAAAGAAATTTCAGAGCTTTCAAGACCACACTTAAAATAAGTAAAGAAGACAGTAAAATTCTTAAAAAGGCCCAGAAAGATGGATTTTTGCACAAAACACTTCTGTACAGGAGAGTAAAACTGAAAGCTGATAGATACTGCAAATGACTGGGATTTTTGTTTCTGTCTTCTTTTGTTTTTTTTTTTTTCCTTAATAAAATAATCAGTGGAAGTGTTAAAAAAAAATAGGCACCTTTCTTCCAGCAAGGAGATGATGATAAAGAGGATGGTGATGATGATTCCACTGACTGATAGTACTTGAGCGCTTACTATGTGCTTGTCCCTTTAAATTCATTATTTGAGTTAATTCCTTATACTGAATGTTATTACATAGTTTCCTAGAATGAGGAAACTAAAAGTCAGAACAAGACTCAGGGAGCACCTTTAAACCCACATCTATTTTATTCTAAATTCCACAGGCTTTCAACTATACCATGTTGCTTCCAAGCTATAGTTCCTTCCCAAGTGAAGTCTTTTTCCCTTAGCCAGATCTCTCCTTGCTGCCTCGGGATCAACTGGTGACATGAGCAGGCTCAGGAAGTCTTATTCTAAAGTCTTAGTCTGATGTTCTTCTATCATGGGAACTTCTCTTTAGCCTGACAAGCAGAGGTGAACTACAACCACAGAAACTCAGGACTTAAAAGGACCTTAGGAATAATCTACCATCTCTATTCCAGTGTTCGGGTCATTGCCACAACATACTTGACAACTGGTCACTGACTATAAGTAGGGGATCTCCAGTGACAGGAACTCACTACACACAGAGGTAGCTCATTCTCTCTCGGGACAGTCTTATAGTCTTATAAACAATGCTTTTTTTAGTTAGATTAATCTGAAATCTCTTGCTCTGTAACTTTCCGTCTTCACACCCAATTTTACCTTGGGAAGAACAACCATATAGAGTTGTTCTACACTGTAGCAACAAATTATGTGTCTGTACTTTGTCCAGAAGGCTATGGGGTTGTCCGACGGGCCTTGGGTTGAGCCCTGACTCTAACAGAGATGAGACTTGAGACAAACTACTTATCCTCAGTCACGCTGTCTGTAAAATGAGGACAATAATCCTAACATCACAGAACTGTTAAGAGAATTCAATGAGATGATAATATGTGAAAGCACATGGTAGGTATTCAAAAAAGTTTGTTAAACTGATCTGCTTTACAATGTATTTTCTGATTGTTTGACTCTTCTAGGCACTGTTCTGATACTGATGCCGTTTGCTCCTTGCCCTGTTTTGTTTCTTCTCCCCTAGGCCACTTTAGGACTTCAAAATTCTATCCTTTTAAGTCATTCCACAAATAACAATAATATTACACAATGCTGTCTGACAAAATTTTTTATGTTTTAATTCAAAGGAGTAGTTAGATACGTTCTTTGAATCTGGGAGGAGAACTTACTCAATTTCGCACAGGGGAGCTGGAGATCTTTGTATAAAAGGTCATGTAGATTTATTAAATGACAAAATTATTCAAGGCTTTTTTTCCCCTAGGAAATGCACAAATCAATCAATTCACTTATCTGTTAATTCTGAAATTAAGCAACCATTGTTGCTAGGTGACAGGCACGCACCCAAACATACAGATATGACTGTGCCTGCTCTCTCACAGTCTAAAGGAGAGGAAAGATACTGAATAAGCGTCATGGCTATGTAGCTCTGTAGGATGTTGAGACAACAGAAAACAGGTCAGCCTGGCCATATCAGGATGTGGTAACTGTCACCTTATGGTAAGTTCTCAATCAGAACTACTGTAGTTTAAATGATGTCATGACTATCACAACCATAGTATAGAATTGTCTCTTTTCTACCTAGCCATACTTCATTATGTGGCCTGAGCATTTAAGACAATCTATCTCCTTAAATGATGTTGAAACTTCAGTCAGCTGATTCTGGAAACAAATGTTTTGAAGGGCCCACCCTTCTTTTCTACATTAAAACAATTTGTTCACACAACAGTAAAAATGCCCATAGTAAAAACACCATCTTTTCTTCAAGAGAGGCAGGCATAATGATGGATGACAATATTTTCCCTAATGCAACATAAACACTTCTCCATATGGTACTGGGATCTAGAAAGAAGTGATGACTTTTAATTCTGGTAAGTTCAGTCAAGAAAATGATTATCCTTTGAAAATATATACATAGGGATCCAGGTATCTTTTCTGAATACTTTCCAAACTCTCCTTGCAGTAATTACAATTGCTGTGTAATCACAGCTTTAACAGGTATATATTTTTGCTGTCCAAGCCTCTTTAGTGCAGTACATTTATGATATAATAGATTAGCCACAGGAAAGAACAATCACTGCTTTTGTTTCTCCCAAGCTTTTAAAATTAAATGCAACACGTTATAAAATATATTTCAATTTAGAATCCTGGGCATCTCATCAAGTTCCTTTCTTCACAGAGGATTTGGATCAATAATGGTCAAAATAGCCCATGCAGTACATTGTAAAATTCACTTTCCTGTTCCTGGGACTTCATTCCCTAGGTAATAAACCTCTGAGCAAGTGGTCATCTGGCTGTCTTCAGGGCCGGTATGCAAACTCCCTGTCCTAGTTTTAAAAGAGTTTATTTATTTATTTTTAGAGAGAGGTGAAGGGAGGGAGAAAGAGAGGGAGAAACAGCAATGTATGGTTGCCTCTCACATGGCCCCCACTGGGGACCTGGCCTGCAACCCAGGCATGTGCCCTGACTGGGAATCGAACCGGGACCCTAACTCTGTCCTCGTTTTAATACAGGCTCATCTTCAGCCTCCTGCTTCTTCTAATGGGTTTGCCAGGCTGTCTGCCCTTTCAGGCATTCATGGAAAGCAGAGGGCAAACTCCAAAGAAATCAGAAGAAAAATGTCGCCGTAAACCAGTAAATTGGTTTCATTACCAAATGCTACATGTTTACCAATAGTTGGGCTTGGCCCGGTTAGGGGAGAGAAAAACAACCTGGTAAGTGACTGTTTCACATGTCATCAACTCATTAATCTCTGCTTCTGATTGGGGAGCGATGGTGCAGCATTCTCCTCAGTGAGTTCGCAGCATCCCCACAGCACTTCCTGCACACTCCCGCAACTGTGCTTTTCACCGTGCATCTAAATGATGTTTTACCTACCTGTTTCGTGAGACCACAAGTGCCAGGGTTGCAGGGACATAACTTATTTTACGTGCAGTTCTGTGCCTACCATTGAGAATATGGCCCTCAGTGAGTTAGATGAATGAGAACCGAGTGTTTAATACCAGAGGCTACAATTACTTCTCAGCATGTTTTAACAATGGGCCACAGGAAAATACTTATGGGGAAGTTTCTATAAAGAAGCACACACCATAAAATAGTTAAATATGGCCTTGATCCATTAATAGCATTACATATCACTTCCACGATAAATGAGTCATTTGCCTTCTGTATGACCAATGATAAGCAAACTTAATAAAAGTCTTTATATAAAATGGAAAATGTAGACTATGGCATAAAATGGGCTTTTGTAAAAGGAAGTGCTAAGAGTTTGGAGATTGGAAATGTAACTTGCCTTAAGGTTGGCCCCAAGATAATATAGTTTATAACCTAAGGCACTGAATACAAACATCCCAGTCTGCTTCTCAGAGCCCTGCTTACCTGATTTTGGAGGACTTCTCTAACCTGATCTCTCTCTCACAGCTTCACCAACCTATCAACATGCCTGCGCCATTCCTATATCCCTGCCTTTGCCCATTCTCTCCCTTTAGGCTTAGGTCACTTAAACAAATTTGCCTCATCCTTCAAGACACATACCATGTTAGCATGACCGCACTCTCCTGTCTGAAGAGTCCTACAGCATCTAGACAGTGGACTCCCTTTGGGGTGTGCCGCTCACACTGACCTCTGTAAATGACTACCACATCGAGGTACAGCCAATCAAATTCGGGATGGAAATCAGTAGCAGCAGCTATCAGGACCCTACCCATATCTCTTGCCCATACCACTTCACCAGGTACAGCTGTTGAGCTGACAGTTTCAGAGAAGTTTTGCCAGGGGCTTTCTCCAAAGCTGAAGGCCCTTTTCCCTGAGTGCACAGCAAGCCAGAGAACTAGGGGATTATCACCCCTAATAACTGCCCTCAACCAATGAGTGTTGGCAGCTGGTGTACAGTTGGATAATTCTGAGGTGTGTGTTCCTCTGGCAACTCCAGAGTTTCCCCAGGGCATTAATCTCCAGTTACTCACAGTGAGAGCTGGCTTGCCCTTTATTGGATGCCTTTTCTTCCCTGCCCATGTCCTACTGGTATTTTCTGCACTGCCCCCAAATGACAAATTTGCAGCAAAATCCTTGTCCCAATATCTGCTTCTGTAAGAAGCCAAACTAAGTCCACGCCTGAACCACTCTAGCCAATCAGATTCTCTCTCTTGGGCTTTTCTAATGCAAGCAATAAATTTTACCTGGGACGGTATCTTAAATGAGGCTATAAAAATGTTTCCTTATTTCTTGATTTATGAGGGTCACTGCTGCCCTTGATTTCTATTATTCACTTCTCTATTCATGTAATAAAAATCTTTTCGGTTTTATCCAAGCATAAAGTTGGGTTTTGTTACTGTGAAGCAAAATATCTTACTGTTTTATCATGGTTTTAATTTACAGAAGCATCATATTTGAAAACAGGATAAGCCCTCCATCAGGTCCAACGTTTACACTTTATGTAGGGATCCAAAATAAAATTAACCGCCAAAGATCGCATGTAAACATTGTTACCTCACTGTTCAAGTGTCCAAATAACATATAAAAATTAAGAGTATGCACTTTTTGAGCTCCTAAATCTTTTCACATTTCTTTTTATTTCTAGAAAGCCTTCCACAGTAGGTATTCAAGAAAAATTTATTGAATAAATGAATGCAATTTAATGTTTGGAATCATTGTTGTTATCATTATTGACAATTGGAATTTATTTTGATCTCACTCTTATATATTCTTTCCTAAAAGGATTTAAAGTAAAGGCAATTAATTTTCTGCTTTTCCACTGATAACTATTTCTCATCTCTGGAGTTAAGTCAGCTTCCATTCATCCGTTTGCTCGCTTCTCGCCCCTGGTGTTGCTGTTTCTTTCACCTGCCACCCTCCTTTGGACCCTTACTCCTCTGATCACACTCCCTGTTCAGCTCCTCTTCCTGACAAGCTGGTTTGAGCTCAATCACAATTCCGACTTTGCTCTCAGTGTCTCCTCAGGGGCACTACTTCTCGTTTTCCCTATCTATGGCCACATAAAGAGGAAATAACCCTTGAAGTGCACCTTCCCTCTCTTCACCCCTCCCCCTCACTTGGATCCCCCCTCAGGAGAAGAAAGGCATTAGAGAAGCATCTAGATCAGTGCCAGGGATGTAGTCATTCCACTGAATTAAAGGTTTTAGAATGATTTGTCCAAATGGCATCAATATCACAGTGGAAATCAATGTAGGAATATGACTCCCTGAGTTATAAAGTCTGTTTCACATATTTTTGAGTTATACCTGTATCACTTGCCTTCTCCAAAATATCTTACAGAATTTTAAGAAATGTGTCTTTTGGGGGAGAGACTATATTAGCAACAAACCCAGGAAAGGTTTTAATTTTATTCCATAACATTCTAGTATGGATACTGACTTAGGTGCATTTACTCTAAAATCTGCCTAGCATACAGTTAGTGAGAAGTCTACCTAGAGAGCTTACAGTTTATGCCATTTTCAGTCAACACTATAAACCTGCAATTTCTTTTTATCTCACCATATTATTGGCTCCCACAGGAGACATTGAAAGACAGAAAAAAAAAAAACAAAACAAAACAGGGAGACTAAACTTGCAGGAGGAATGATTTCCAAAACACACTCCAGCACTTGGCTCTCTGTTGACGGTGTATGGGGTAGGGGTTGTGGAGGGACCTAAGTGCCCCGGCACTACACTCTGCCTGACTCTAACTTTATCCTGCAGTGACTTTCTCTCCGCAGTGCGCCTCCACCTCTACTTACCAAAAACCTAACCTAAACTCCCAGTTCAAAAGTTTCCACGTGTACAAAGACTTCGGTGACTCTCCCTTCGCCATACAGTTCCACAGGGGTTCATGCCAATGTTTCTAGGCACTTAATAATAACGTGCACTTATATAGCACTCACATTGGTACTGTTCTCAGCACATTATTTATAACAATTCATTTCATCCTCACAACAACCCTATCTATTTTAGCATCTCATTTTATAGATGAGGAAACTGAGGCATAGAGAGGTGAAATAAGTTGTCTGAGATCATGGAGTTAGGAAAGGAGAAGAATCAGAATTAAAGCCAAATAGTCTAACTCTAAAATCTATATTCTTAATTGATCTATACTTTACTCTCAGACATTAGCTACTTGGAATAGCAAGAAAGATAAGAAATGGCCCCTGACATCGAGGAGCTCACTTTATGGTGTGCAGATAGACGTGTATGAAGTGCCGTGAGGAGTGTATACTGGCTGCTAGAGCAAGCCTAGGAGTCAGAGTAGGTAAGTCTTGAAAAATGAGTTCATAGATGTTAATCCGATGAAGGAAGATATTGCACACAGAGAAAACAGCATGCAGGAAGACACAACGACATGAACCAGAATGGTCTGAGGAGTTGTAATTTACTCACGAAATTATTTTTTAACATTGGCACTGTGCTCAGGTTGAGCCCTGGGAGTGATGAGCAGCAGTGGAAGAACGTGTGCTACAAGCAGTTTCCTCTTCCTGTGTATAAAAAACACGGTGGAACTGTAGGCTGGGTCAGTTTGTGGAGATCTCCTGTGCGATGTTAAGCAGCTTAGACTTGATCCAACAAGTATTAGGAGAAACAAATGAGCTTTAAGAGAGGGGGTGAGAAGATGAATTATATTTACATATCTAATGTCAGGAAGTGGTCTCCTCTTTGCTGTACTTTCACAGTACTTTGTACTTTTCATGTTATTTATCATATATTATCTTGCAATATAATTAAAACCGGATTTATACTAAATACCTCTAGGACTGTATGCTTCTAATGAGCAATGAACTTGACTGCTGGGTCTTTAGATCCTCCGTAATGCATAGGACAGAGTGCACTTTATACTCAAATGTGTTTAGTAAACACTTGTTGAATTGAATTGAATAAAGCAGCCTCTATTTCTACACTTGTATCAGAGCCCTTCCAGCATCCTGCCAACTCTCCTTGTCTTACCAGGCTGAGCACAGCCACAAAATGTTAATGAAAGGGATGTTCTATATTGGAAGTAGGTTAAGCAAAATTTTCTGGGTAATGAGACATCTGACAGTATTAACTCAACCTCCCAGACTTATCACATGAACATGGTCTCTCCTCATCAATCACTGCCTTCCCAAAAGCCTGGATCATGCCCTGTTGCAAAAAAAATGAACAAAAAGATAAAAGTATAATTTTTCAAGATCTTCGGTTGAGTAATTTCTATATCTATGAGAAAAATATTAGATGTACTTGAGCCAGAATATATATATGTATATATATGTATGTGATGTATATATGTATATATTTACATATATGATCTTCCTTGCTGTTAGCTCAGCAAAATATGAAATTACTTTGTCATACTTAGTTTTAAACTGTTTAAGAAACTCACTCTTTATCCTTCTGTTGAAAAATGACCGACATTAGGAAACATAAAAAATAACTCATAGAATTTAGGTATTCAGTTTCCTACATCCCTCTATTTGAAGATAAGGTTGTTTTTGTATAGTAGTCAAGAGAACCTCTCTGAAGGAATTATACCTTTTTCACCTCACTAGTGAAATAAATTCATTCTAGTATATCAAGCATAACCTTCTGTTGATGACTTTTTTCTGAGCTTGTGACCCAGATGACAGCATTCATTCATAAAGCAACCTAATCACTCCTTAAAAGAACGTCAACAAATATTCCCACAATGCCTTTAGTTCAGTTCAACAGACATTCAATGAAGTGCAGCCCTCCTTCTGCAGGGGCTTCGAGCATCGCTTAACTTACTATTATTGACATATCCATCACAGGATGTAAGAACATTGTGGAGATGAATAGTTGAACAGGGCTATTTATAGAAGGCTGCTGAGGCCATAAAACAGTAGTGTAATTTGAGCCTTCATCGGTGAAAAGTAAACTTGTATGATGGAGGAACTGACAGGATTTTTTTCTCCGTGGTTTTCATCCTGAGTGCTTTGCCATCCCTAATAGTCCAGGTGACCCTGCCATCCTCTGTCATAGCACTTTGTGCTTTTCTTCTATCACAGTACTAATTTTACACTTTTTTGAAATTTTCATGGGTACAGGAACCATATATTTCTTTTTGGCTCATCAGCATATGCCAAGAATTCATCAAGAGGTAATTTTCAAAAGAGTTAGAAATTGGTCTGGCACAGGCACTAATTGATTAGAACGGATACCTCCTGAGTCACCATGTTCTTGTGCACCAGCTTGAAATTAGCTTGGTACCTGGCACTGGGTAGAGAAATAATAATTGTTAAATAAATAGACGAATGGATGAATTAACTAACATACTGGATCAGACCCAACTTTCATGTTTCAAATCATTCAGTACTTCAATACTTTCATTCTCTTCAATCAGTAAATCACTTTATTGAATCCCTACAAAGTAGGCACTCTTAACTGTTTAGGGAAATTAGTGAGGAAGGAAAAAGGGAAGAAGAGAAAGTTAAATGGAAATAATTCATGCCCTCCAGGCATTTACAGTCTAGCATGGGAGATATGATAGCTTCATAAACAGTGACAGAACAAAGTAGAATAAAAAGTAATGGTGGTTCACTTTGGGGGACAACTGAGATTTAAAACTAGATATGTTGAATGCCAATGCCCACATGTTTCCTTCTGTATAAAACATGGGATTTGGATTCCAGTAGACCTGGGTTTGGACCTCCACTCTGCCATTTCCTGATTGGGTTGGTAACATCACTAAACAACCTTGGAAACATCACTAAACCATTTTCAATTTTAGTTTTGTCATCTTTAAAATAGGAATGATAGTGTCTACATTTCATGGCTTGTGTGAGCTTTAAATACAATATTACTATGCTACAATTGACCCTTGAACAATGCAGGGGTTGGGGGCACCAATCCCTCACACAATTAAAAACCTGTGTATAACTTTTGACTACCCCAAAATTTAAGTTATCCCTCAGTAACTGAAGAGAATTCATTGCAGAACTCCCTGCAGACACCAAAACCCACACACGCTCAAGTCTCTGTATAAAACGGCACAGATCAGGGTATGCAGTTGGCTTTCTGCATCTGTGGACTACTAATCACCACTTAAAAACAGTCAAGGAGTTTATTGAAAAAAAATCTGTGTATAAGTAAGCCTGTTCAGGTCAAGCCTGTGTTTTTCAAGAGTCCACTAAATATTTAGCACAATGCTTAGTATATAGTAGATGCTCATTAGAGATTAAGCTTTTTTGAATATATAAGTTCAATGTATCTTATGTGGAAATACTGGAGTGATGGTAGTCAGAAAAGTATATTATTTAAGGGAAAGAGAAAGTGTTAGCTCTTAAGAATTTATATTAGAGCAGGCAAAGGCTTAGGAGCCAGACAGACCCAAAGACAGCTAGCTAGCTAATCCACCACTGACTTCCGTGGCTCAGAGCATGTCACCAAATGTACAAAAACCTCTAATTTCCTCACCTGTACATTGGAGCTACACAAAACATCTAGGATTTAAATGAAAGAAGGTGCTTATCACACAGTAAATGGTCAAAATATGATTTCAAATATGGGACTGGATAGAGGGTCATGAGTAGAGTTATAGAGTTTTCACTTTCAATTTAAAAAATAAAATTCAGACTGATGAGATTCTTACCTAACCAAGAACATACTTTCTGCAGTTTTTTTATGAAGCTGTGCGATATGATGATTGACGCCATTGGGGAATGAGATGAATAAGATGCTCACTAGAGGCTGTCTATGCAGGAAAGTTAGACCTGAAAAGGGACGTATGGAGAAGTTAACAGCATTGTTTGCACAAGAGTTAGTTGTACCCTGGTCCCCAAAGTAGGTAGCTTAACCTCTTACATGATGGGACTATGGGATCTGAAGACCTGACCTAGGGCAGGTGCACATGACTGAGTTTCTCTCCCTTGAGCTTTCCTCTGAAACCCTGGTTCTTCTATGACAGGCCATCTACTACATGTATTATCAGGAGCAACCCAATGCAGGGCAAAGCTAGGCCTGCATCAGAGAGAGCTTGCCCTGGCTGGTGCAGCTCAGTTGGTTGGAGCATGGTCCCATAAACTGAAGGGGTGTAGGTTCGATTCCCTGTCAGGGCACATGCCTAGTTTGTGGGTGTGGACCCCAGTTAGTGTGTGTACTAGAAGTGGCCGATTGATGTGTTTCTCCCTCCTCTTCACTTTCTCTAAGCATGTCTTTAAGTGAGAACAAAAAAAGGAGACTTCCAACCAAGATGGAGGCATAGGTGGACGCACTGTTCCTCCTCGCAAACCAAAAGAGGAAAAAAAGCAAGTTAGAGGTCAAGGGAAGCCAGATCTGACAGAAAACTGAACTGAGTGGAAGTCTGACAACCACGGAGTTAAAGAAGACACGTTCATCCAGACCGGTAGGCAGGGTGGAGCCGAGTGGAGGGTGCTCAGGGAGTCGTGGTTTGCAGAGTGGTGCCAGTGGCGCTCCAGCTGCCTGAAATGGCCTGTGGTGGGCGTGCCTGGCCAAAGCGCGGCGGGCATACTCTGTGAGACCGGGGCTGAGACTGGTGACTGGGCAGTCCCTCAATAGCACACGGATAGACTGGGAGGAAAAGCTGGGGGGCAGAACAGGCTGCTTTGCCCACCAACGCAGGGAAATAAAGCCTCAAATCACCAACTGAGGACACCTGTAGGGGTTGAGGCGGCAGAAGGAGGAAACCCCAGCCTCACAGAAGAGTTCGTTGGGGAGGCCCACAGGGACTTGGAACTGTGCAGGCTTGCCTACTCACCCCGGATCCAGCAAGGAGGGGATCAACTTGCTTGTGGGCAGCTGGGGAGGTGCAGAGAGCGGAGCAAGCACCATTGTTCTCTCAGGCCCCTCCCCCACACACAGCGTCACAACACAGTGACGTGAGTTACCCTGCCCCACAGACAGCATCAAAACAGAGTGACCTGCATTTCCCCACCCTGGTGAACACCTAAAGCTCCGCCTCTTAAAGTAACAGGTGCACCGAGTTGAAAAAAAAAAAAAGGCCCAAAAGAGAGAGAAAAAAATGGCAGCAAGATAGGGGGGAGCAGAGTCCACTTTCTCCTCCCCACAAGTGTAACACCTAGCTGATTTTCTGAGGAACAGAGTGAACACCCAACAGTATTCCAGCATATATGAAGATTGGTGACCAAAATTACAGGGAAATCGAAAGATCAGACGCCTGATGCAGACAGGAGGACCAGGGGAGCAGGCACGGCTAGACACTTTTAAAGCCAGCCAGCAGAAGCTTTTTGTTTGTTTGTTTTCCCCACCCTCCTTCCTATCTGTCCTTCTTTATTTTCTTAATTTCTTCTTCCTTCCTTTCATTTAGTATTCTTAGTCTTCTCCTCTTTTTATTTCTTAATTTTTAATTTTTTTTACTTCATTTTTTTTCCTTCTTCTTCCTTCCCCTCTCTCCTTTATCCACAGGTGAGACATTAAAACCTGGAGTTGAAAAGAGAACAGAGCTAGACCCAGACAAGGGTCAGCCCTAAAAACAGAGACAGTGACACAAAATTAACTTCAATACTCCAGAGAACTTGACAGATCAATTTAAGAAACAGAGGCTAGCAAGAAGAGTCTCACAAACAATGGGAAGACAAAGAAACAATCCCCAAATGAAAGGAAAGGAGGAAGCCCCAGAAAGAATGATAAACAAAACAGAGGCAAGCCAACTATCAGATAGTGAGTTCAAAGCATTGGTTATTAGGAAGTTCAAGAAGCTTGATGAGCTCACAGAGAACTTCAGAAACTACAAGGAACTCACTGCAAACTATGTCAGCATGACAAAGGAAATAGAAACTATCCACAAGGGCCAAGAGGAAATGAAGAATACAATATCTGAACTGAAGAATACAATAGAAAGAATCAAAAGCAGGCTCGATGAAGCAGAGGATCGGATCAGTGAGCTGGAAGACAAGGTAGAAAAAAACACCCAAAAAGAGCAGGAACAGGAAAGAGACTCAGAAAGAATGAAGAGATATTAAGGGAAATGCAGGACAACATGAAATGTAATCATATTCGAATAATAGGGATATCAGAAGGAGAAGAAGAAGAGTAAGAGATAGAAAATGTGTTTCAAAAAGTAATGATGGCAAACTTCCCTAATCTGATGAGAGAAAAAGTCACACAAATTCAGGAAACACAGTTCCAATCAAAAGAAACCCAAACTGGCCCACTTTAAGACACATCATCATTAAAATGGCAAAATTCCATGACAAAGAGAGAATCTTAAAGGCAGCGAGACAGAGACAGGAAGTAACATACAAGGGAGCCCCGATAAGGTTAGCTGCTGACTTAACGGAAACACTCCAAGCCAGAAGAGAATGGCAAGAAATATTCCAAGTAATGAGAACCAGAGGCCTGCAACCAAGACTACTCTACCCAGCAAGGCTCTCAATCAAGATAGATGGCCAAATAAGGAGTTTCCCAGACAAAAGAAGTCTAAAAGAATACACCTCCACCAAACCAACTCTGCAAGAGATGCTAAAGGGA